>JAURSC010000246.1:0-209763 GCA_030788265.1 Drosophila americana | reverse complement strand
TAATCCTATAAGGATGGGACCACTATATCAATAGCTGTCATAGGAACGATCGGTCGAAAATTAAGTATTTTTATGAAAAACATTTGTTTTTCAAGATATCTTGACATAACTCTCGGCATTTATTAGTTTTACTATACTCTTCATATATAGGCAAAATGCTATAAGGATCGGACCACTATATCATATAGCTGTCAAAGAAACAATCGGTCGTCGAAAATATAGCTGCTGTTTGAAAAACATTTGTTTGTCAAGATATCTTGACCAAACTCGGCATTTATTAGTTTTACTATACTCTTCAGATGTAGGCAAAGTGCTATAAGGATCGGACCACTATATCATATAGCTGTCAAAGGAACAATCGGTCGAAAATTTAGCTGCTGTTTGAAAAACACATTTTGTGTGTCAAGATATTTTGACCACTCTCGGCACTTATTAGTTTTACTATACTTCATATATAGGGCAAAATCCTATAAGGATGGGACCACTATATCATATAGCTGTCATAGGAACGATCGGTCGAAATTAAGTATTTTTATGAAAAAACATTTTTTTTCAAGATATCTTGACATAACTCTCGGCATTATTAGTTTACTATACTCTTCATATATAGGCAAAATGCTATAAGGATCGGACCACTATATCATATAGCTGTCAAAGGAACAATCGGTCGTCCATTAAGTTTATGAAAAATCATTTTGTTTTTCAAGATATCTTGACCAAACTCGGCATTTATTAGTTTTACTTTACTCCCATATATGTGCAAAATCCTATTAAGATCGGACGACTATATCATATAGCTGTCATAGGAACGATCGGCTAAAATTAAGTTTTTTTATGAAAAAACCATTTTGTTTTCAAGATATCTTGACCAAACTCGGCATTATTAGCTTTACTATACTACTCATATAAAGGCACAGTGTTATTAAGATCTGACCATATAGCTGTCATAGGAACGATTGGGCGATAATTAAGTTGCTGTATGAAAAAAAATTTTGTTTTTAAGATATCTTGACCAAACTTAGCATATATTAGTTTGACTTTACTCCTTATATATATGCAAAATACTATTAAGGTCGGACCGCTATATCATATAGCTGCCATAGGAACGATCGGTCGAAAAAATTAAGTTGTTGTATGAAAAACATTTTGTTTGTCAAGATATCTTGACCAAACTCGGCATTATTAGTTTTACTTTACTCCCCACATATGTGCAAAATCCTATAAGGATCGGACCACTATATCATATAGCTGTCAAAGGAACAATCGGCATTTATTAGTTTTATCTTACTCCTCATATATTACAAAATCCTATTAAGATCGGACCATTATATCATATAGCTGCCATACGAATAATCGGTCAAAAATTAAGTTATTGTATGAAAAAACATTTTATTTTCAAGATATCTTGACCAAAGTCGGCATTCATTAGTTTTATACTATACTCTTCAGTGTTATTAAGATCTGACCACTATATCATATAGCTGTCATAGGAACGATTGGTCGATAATTAAGTTGCTGTATGAAAAAAAATTTTGTTTAAGATATCTTGACCAAACTTAGCATTATTAGTTTGACTTACTCCTTTATATATATGCAAAATCCTATTATGGTCGGACCGCTATATCATATAGCTGCCATAGGACCGATAGGTCGAAAATTAAGATTTTGTATGAAAAAACATTTTGTTTTTCAAGATATCTTGACCAAACTCGGCATTTATTAGTTTTACTATACTCCTCCTATATAGGCAAAATCCTATAAGGATCGGACCACTATATCATATAGCTGTCAAAGGAACAATCGGCATTTATAGTTTTACTATACTTCTCATTTAAGGCACAGTGCTATTAAGATCGAACACTATATCATATAGCAGTCATAGGAACGATCGGTCGAAAATTAAGTTGTTGTATTTAAAAACATTTGTTTGTCAAGATATCTTGACAAGCTCGGCATTTATTAGTTTACTATACTCTTCATATATAGGCAAAATCCTATTAGGATCGGACCACTATATCATAGCTGTCAAGGAACAATCGGCATTTATTAGTTTTACTATACTCCTCATATAAAGGCACAGTGCTATCAAGATCGGACCACTACATCATATAGCTCTCATAGGAACGATCGGTCGAAAATTAAGTTGTTATATGAAAAAACATTTTGTTTGTCAAGATATCTTGAATAAACTCTCAGCATTTATTAGTTTTACTATACTCTTCATATATAGGCAAAATGCTATAAGGATCGGACCACTATATCATATAGCTGTCAAAGGAACAATCGGTCGTCAATTAAGTTCTTTATGAAAAACATTTTGTTTTCAAGATATCTTGACATAACTCTCGGCATTTATTAGTTTTACTATACTCTTCATATATAGGCAAAATGCTATAAGGATCGGACCACTATATCATATAGCTGTCAAAAAAAAAATCGGTCGAAAATATAGCTGCTGTTTGAAAAAACATTTTGTTTGTCAAGATATCTTGACCAAACTCGGCATTTATTAGTTTTACTATACTCTTCAGATATAGGCAAAGTGCTATAAGGATCGGACCACTATATCATATAGCTGTCAAAGGAACAATCGGCATTTTATTAGTTTTACTATACTCCTCATATAAAGGCACAGTGCTATTAAGATCGGACCACTATATCATATAGCTCTCATAGGAACGATCGGTCGAAAATTAAGTTGTTATATGAAAAAACATTTTGTTTGTCAAGATATCTTGACATAACTCTCGGCATTTATTAGTTTTACTATACTCTTCATTATAGGCAAAATGCTATAGGATCGGACCACTATATCATATAGCTGTCAAAGGAACAATCGGTCGTCATTAAGTTCTTTATGAAAAACATTTTGTTTTTCAAGATATCTTGACATAACTCTCGGCATTTATTAGTTTTACTATACTCTTCATATATAGGCAAAATGCTATAAGGATCGGACCACTATATCATATAGCTGTCAAAGAAACAATCGGTCGAAAATATAGCTGCTATTTGAAAAAAACATTGTTTGTCAAGATATCTTGACCAAACTCGGCATTTATTAGTTTTACTATACTCTTCATATATAGCAAAATCCTATAAGGATGGGACCACTATATCATATAGCTGTCATAGAAACGATCGGTCGAAAATTAAGTATTTTATGAAAAACATTTTGTTTTTTCAAGATATCTTGACATAACTCTCGGCATTTATTAGTTTTACTATACTCTTCATATATAGGCAAAATGCTATAAGGATCGGACCACTATATCATATAGCTGTCAAAGAAACAATCGGTCGAAAATATAGCTGCTGTTTGAAAAACATTTTGTTTGTCAAGATATCTTGACCAAACTCGGCATTTATTAGTTTTACTATACTCTTCAGATATAGGCAAAGTGCTATAAGGATCGGACCACTATATCTTATAGCTGTCAAAGGAACAATCGGTCGAAAATTTAGCTGCTGTTTGAAAAAACATTTGGTTTGTCAAGATATTTTGACCACTCTCGGCATTATTAGTTTTACTATACTTTCATATATAGGCAAAATCCTATAAGGATGGGACCACTATATCATATAGCTGTCATAGGAACGATCGGTTGAAAATTAAGTATTTTTATGAAAAACATTTTGTTTTTTCAAGATATCTTGACATAACTCTCGGCATTTATTAGATTTCTATACTCTCATATATAGGCAAAATGCTATAAGGATCGGGACCACTATATCATATAGCTGTCAAAGGAACAATCGGTCGTCAATTAAGTTGTATGAAAAATCAGTTTGTTTTTCAAGATATCTTGACCAAAACTCGGCATTTATTAGTTTTACTTTACTCCCATATATGTGCAAAATCCTATTAAGATCGGACGACTATATCATATAGCTGTCATAGGAACGATCGGTCTAAAATTAAGTTTTTTATGGAAAAACCATTTTGTTTTCAAGATATCTTGACCAAACTCGGCATTATTAGCTTTACTATACGACTCATATAAAGACACAGTGTTATTAAGATCTGACCATATAGCTGTCATAGGAAACGATTGGTCGATAATTAAGTTGCTGTATGAAAAAATTTTTGTTTTTAAGATATCTTGACCAAACTTAGCATTTATTAGTTGACTTTACTCCTTATATATATGCAAAATACTATTAAGGTCGGACCGCTATATCATATAGCTGCCATAGGAACGATCGATCGATCGGTCGAAAATTAAGTTGTTTTATGAAAAAACATTTTGTTTGTCAAGATATCTTGACCAAACTCGGCATTTATTAGTTTTACTTTACTCCCCACATATGTGCAAATCCTATAAGGATCGGACCACTATATCATATAGCTGTCAAAGGAACAATCGGCATTTATTAGTTTTATCTTACTCCTCATATACTTACAAAATCCTATTAAGATCGGACCATTATATCATATAGCTGCCATACGAACGATCGGTCAAAATTAGTTATTGTATGAAAAACATTTTATTTTTCAAGATATCTTGACCAAAGTCGGCATTCATTAGTTTTATACTATACTCTTCAGTGTTATTTAGATCTGACCACTATATCATATAGCTGTCATAGGAACGATTGGTCGATAATAAGTTGCTGTATGAAAAAAAATTTTGTTATTAAGATATCTTGACCAAACTTAGCATTTATTAGTTTGACTTTACTCCTTATATATATGCAAAATCCTATTATGGTCGGACCGCTATATCATATAGCTGCCATAGGACCGATAGGTCGAAAATTAAGATTTTGTATGAAAAAAACATTTTGTTTTTCAAGATATCTTGACCAAACTCGGCATTTATTAGTTTTACTATACTCTTCATATATAGGCAAAATCCTATTAGGATCGGACCACAATATCATAGAGCTGTCAAAGGAACAATCGGCATTTATTAGTTTTACTATACTCCTCATATAAAGGCACAGTGCTATTAAGATCGGACCACTACATCATATAGCTCTCATAGGAACGATCGGTCGAAAATTAAGTTGTTATATGAAAAAACATTTTGTTTGTCAAGATATCTTGACATAACTCTCGGCATTTATTAGTTTTACTATACTCTTCATATATAGGCAAAATGCTATAAGGATCGGACCACTATATCATATAGCTGTCAAAGGAACAATCGGTCGTCAATTAAGTTCTTTTATGAAAAACATTTTGTTTTTCAAGATATCTTGACATAACTCTCGGCATTTATTAGTTTTACTATACTCTTCATATATAGGCAAAATGCTATAAGGATCGGACCACTATGTCATATAGCTGTCAAAGAAACAATCGGTCGAAAATATAGCTGCTGTTTGAAAAAACATTTTGTTTGTCAAGATATCTTGACCAAACTCGGCATTTATTAGTTTTACTATACTCTTCAGATATAGGCAAAGTGCTATAAGGATCGGACCACTATATCATATAGCTGTCAAAGGAACAATCGGTCGAAAATTTAGATGCTGTTTGAAAAAACATTTTGTTTGTCAAGATATTATGACCAATCTCGGCATTTATTAGTTTTACTATACTCTTCATATATAGGCAAAATCCTATAAGGATGGGACCACTATATCATATAGCTGTCATAGGAACGATCGGCCGAAAATTAAGTATTTTTATGAAAAACATTTTGTTTTTCAAGATATCTTGACATAACTCTCGGCATTTATTAGTTTTACTATACTCTTCATATATAGGCAAAATGCTATAAGGATCGGACCACTATATCATATAGCTGTAAAAGGAACAATCGGTAGTCAATTAAGTTGTATGAAAAATCATTTTGTTTTTCAAGATATCTTGACTAAACTCGGCATTTATTAGTTTTACTTTACTCCCATATATGTGCAAAATCCTATTAAGATCGGACCACTATATCATATAGCTGTCATAGGAACGATCGGTCTAAAATTAAGTTTTTTTATGAAAACCATTTTGTTTTCAAGATATCTTGACCAAACTCGGCATTTATTAGTTTTACTATACTCTTCAGTGTTATTAAGATCTGACCACTATATCATATAGCTGCCATAGGAACGATCGGTCGAAAATTAAGTTGTTTTATGAAAAAACATTTTGTTTGTCAAGATATCTTGACCAAACTCGGCATTTATTAGTTTTACTTTACTCCCCACATATGTGCAAAATCCTATAAGGATCGGACCACTATATCATATAGCTGTCAAAGGAACAATCGGCATTTATTAGTTTTATCTTACTCCTCATATATTTACAAAATCCTATTAAGATCGGACCATTATATCATATAGCTGCCATACGAACGATCGGTCAAAAATTAAGTTATTGTATGAAAAACATTTTATTTTTCAAGATATCTTGACCAAAGTCGGCATTCATTAGTTTTATACTATACTCTTCAGTGTTATTCAGATCTGACCACTATATCATATAGCTGTCATAGGAACGATTGGTCGATAATTAAGTTGCTGTATGAAAAAAAATTTTGTTATTAAGATATCTTGACCAAACTTAGCATTTATTAGTTTGACTTTACTCCTTATATATATGCAAAATCCTATTATGGTCGGACCGCTATATCATATAGCTGCCATAGGACCGATAGGTCGAAAATTAAGATTTTGTATGAAAAAACATTTTGTTTTTCAAGATATCTTGACCAAACTCGGCATTTATTAGTTTTACTATACTCTTCATATATAGGCAAAATCCTATTAGGATCGGACCACAATATCATATAGCTGTCAAAGGAACAATCGGCATTATTAGTTTTACTATACTCCTCATATAAAGGCACAGTGCTATTACGATCGGACCACTACATCATATAGCTCTCATAGGAACGATCGGTCGAAAATTAAGTTGTTATATGAAAAAACATTTTGTTTGTCAAGATATCTTGACATAACTCTCGGCATTTATTAGTTGTACTATACTCTTCATATATAGGCAAAATGCTATAAGGATCGGACCACTATATCATATAGCTGTCAAAGGAACAATCGGTCGTCAATTAAGTTCTTTTATGAAAAACATTTTGTTTTTCAAGATATCTTGACATAACTCTCGGCATTTATTAGTTTTACTATACTCTTCATATATAGGCAAAATGCTATAAGGATCGGACCACTATATCATATAGCTGTCAAAGAAACAATCGGTCGAAAATATAGCTGCTGTTTGAAAAAACATTTTGTTTGTCAAGATATCTTGACCAAACTCGGCATTTATTAGTTTACTATACTCTTCAGATATAGGCAAAGTGCTATAAGGATCGGACCACTATATCATATAGCTGTCAAAGGAACAATCGGTCGAAAATTTAGCTGCTGTTTGAAAAAACATTTTGTTTGTCAAGATATTATGACCAATCTCGGCATTTATTAGTTTTACTATACTCTTCATATATAGGCAAAATCCTATAAGGATGGGACCACTATATCATATAGCTGTCATAGGAACGATCGGTCGAAATTAAGTATTTTTATGAAAAACATTTTGTTTTTCAAGATATCTTGACATAACTCTCGGCATTTATTAGTTTTACTATACTCTTCATATATAGGCAAAATGCTATAAGGATCGGACCACTATATCATATAGCTGTAAAAGGAACAATCGGTAGTCAATTAAGTTGTATGAAAAATCATTTTGTTTTTCAAGATATCTTGACTAAACTCGGCATTTATTAGTTTTACTTTACTCCCCATATATGTGCAAAATCCTATTAAGATCGGACCACTATATCATATAGCTGTCATAGAACGATCGGTCTAAAATTAAGTTTTTTATGAAAAACCATTTTGTTTTCAAGATATCTTGACCAAACTCGGCATTTATTAGTTTTACTATACTCTTCAGTGTTATTAAGATCTGACCACTATATCATATAGCTGACATAGGAACGATTGGTCGATAATTAAGTTGTTGTATTTAAAAACATTTTGTTTGTCAAGATATCTTGACCAAACTCGGCATTTATTAGTTTTACTATACTCTTCATATATAGGCAAAATCCTATAAGGATCGGACCACTATATCATATAGCTGTCAAAGGAACAATCGGCATTTATTAGTTTTACTATACTCCTCATATAAAGGCACAGTGCTATTAAGATCGGAACACTATATCATATAGCTGTCATAGGAACGATCGGTCGAAAATTAAGTTGTTGTATGAAAAAACATTTTGTTTGTCAAGATATCTTGACCAAACTCGGCATTTATTAGTTTTACTTTACTCCCCACATATGTGCAAAATCCTATAAGGATCGGACCACTATATCATATAGCTGTCAAAGGAACAATCGGCATTTATTAGTTTTATCTTACTCCTCATATATTTACAAAATCCTATTAAGATCGGACCATTATATCATATAGCTGCCATACGAACGATCGGTCAAAAATTAAGTTATTGTATGAAAAACATTTATTTTTCAAGATATCTTGACCAAAGTCGGCATTCATTAGTTTTACTATACTCTTCAGTGTTATTATGATCTGACCCGTATATCATATAGCTGTCATAGGAACGATTGGTCGATAATTAAGTTGCTGTATGAAAAAAATTTTTTTTTTAAGATATCTTGACCAAACTTAGCATTTATTAGATTGACTTTACTCCTTATATATATGCAAAATCCTATTATGGTCGGACCGCTATATCATATAGCTGCCATAGGACCGATTGGTCGAAAATTAAGATTTGTATGAAAAAACATTTTGTTTTTCAAGATATCTTGACCAAACTCGGCATTTATTAGTTTTACTATACTCCTCATATATAGGCAAAATCCTATAAGGATCGGACCACTATATCATATAGCTGTCAAAGGAACAATCGGCATTTATTAGTTTTACTATACTTCTCATATAAAGGCACAGTGCTATTAAAATGGGACCACTATATCATATAGCAGTCATAGGAACGATCGGGCGAAAATTAAGTTGTTGTATTTAAAAACATTTTGTTTGTCAAGATATCTTGACCAAACTCGGCATTTATTAGTTTACTATACTCTTCATATATAGGCAAAATCCTATTAGGATCGGACCAATATATCATATAGCTGTCAAAGGAACAATCGGCATTTATTAGTTTTACTATACTCCTCATATAAAGGCACAGTGCTATTAAGATCGGACCACTATATCATATAGCTCTCATAGGAACGATCGGTCGAAAATTAAGTTGTTATATGAAAAAACATTTTGTTTGTCAAGATATCTTGACATAACTCACGGCATTTATTAGTTTTACTATACTCTTCATATATAGGCAAAATGCTATAAGGATCGGACCACTATATCATATAGCTGTCAAAGGAACAATCGGTCGTCAATTAAGTTCTTTTATGAAAAACATTTTGTTTTTCAAGATATCTTGACATAACTCTCGGCATTTATTAGTTTTACTATACTCTTCATATATAGGCAAAATGCTATAAGGATCGGACACTATATCATATAGCTGTCAAAGAAACAATCGGTCGAAAATATAGCTGCTGTTTGAAAAAACATTTTGTTTGTCAAGATATCTTGACCAAACTAGGCATTTATTAGTTTTACTATACTCTTCAGATATAGGCAAAGTGCTATAAGGATCGGACCACTATATCATATAGCTGTCAAAGGAACAATCGGTCGAAAATTTAGCTGATGTTTGAAAAAAACATTTTGTTTGTCAAGATATTTGGACCAATCTCGGCATTTATTAGTTTTACTATACTCTTCATATATAGGCAATATCCTATAAGGATGGGACCACTATATCATATAGCTGTCATGGGAACGATCGGTCGAAAATTAAGTATTTTATGAAAAACATTTTGTTTTTCAAGATATCTTGACATAACTCTCGGCATTTATTAGTTTTACTATACTCTTCATATATAGGCAAAATGCTATAAGGATCGGACCACTATATCATATAGCTGTCAAAGGAACAATCGGTCGTCAATTAAGTTGTATGAAAAATCATTTTGTTTTTCAAGATATCTTGACCAAACTCGGCATTTATTAGTTTTACTTTACTCCCCATATATGTGCAAAATCCTATTAAGATCGGACGACTATATCATATAGCTGTCATAGGAACGATCGGTCTAAAATTAAGTTTTTTTATGAAAAACCATTTTGTTTTCAAGATATCTTGACCAAACTCGGCATTTATTAGCTTTACTATACTACTCATATAAAGGCACAGTGTTATTAAGATCTGACCATATAGCTGTCATAGGAACGATTGGTCGATAATTAAGTTGCTGTATGAAAAAAAATTTTGTTTTTAAGATATCTTGACCTCTTGACCAAACTTAGCATTTATTAGTTTGACTTTACTCCTTATATATATGCAAAATACTATTAAGGTCGGACCGCTATATCATATAGCTGCCATAGGACCGATAGGTCGAAAATTAAGATTTTGTATGAAAAAACATTTTGTTTTTCAAGATATCTTGACCAAACTCGGCATTTATTAGTTTTACTATACTTCTCATATATAGCATAATCCTATAAGGATCGGACCACTATATCATATAGCTGTCAAAGGAACAATCGGCAATTATTAGTTTTACTATACTCCTCATATAAAGGCACAGTGCTATTAAGATCGGACCACTATATCATATAGCAGTCATAGGAACGATCGGTCAAAAATTAAGTTATTGTATGAAAAAAAATTTTGTTTTTAAGATATCTTGACCAAACTTAGCATTTATTAGTTTGACTTTACTCCTTATATATATGCAAAATCCTATTATGGTCGGACCGCTATATCATGTAGCTGCCATAGGACCGATAGGTCGAAAATTAAGATTTTGTATGAAAAAACATTTTGTTTTTCAAGATATCTTGACCAAACTCGGCATTTATTAGTTTTACTATACTCCTCATATATAGGCAAAATCCTATAAGGATCGGACCACTATATCATATAGCTGTCAAAGGAACAATCGGTCGTCAATTAAGTTGTATGAAAAATCATTTTGTTTTTCAAGATATCTTGACATAACTCTCGGCATTTATTAGTTTTACTATACTCCTCGTATAAAGGCAAAGTGCTATTAAGATCGGACCACTATATCATATAGCTGTCATAAGAACGATCGGTCAAAAATTAAGTTGTATGTAAAATCATTTTGTTTTTCAAAATATATTGACCTAACTCGGCATTTATTAGTTTGACCTTACTCCTCATATATATGCAAAATCCTATTAAGATCGGACCGCTATATCATATAGCTGCCATAGGATCGATCGATCGAAAATTAAGTTTTTGTATAAAAAAACATTTTATTTTTCAAGATATCTTGACCAAAGTCGGCATTTATTAGTTTTACTATAGTCTTCATATATAGACAAAATCCTATATGGATCGGACCACTATTCATATAGCTGTCAAAGGAACAATCGGTCGTCAATTAAGTTGTATGAAAAATCATTTTGTTTTTCAAGATATCTTGACATAACTCTCGGCATTTATTAGTTTTACTATACTCTTCATATATAGACAAAATCCTATATGGATCGGACCACTATATCATATAGCTGTCATAGGAACGATCGGTCGAAAATTAAGTTGTTTTATGAAAAAAATTTGTTTTTCAAGATATCTGGACATAACTCTCGGCATTTATTAGTTTACTATACTCTTCATATATAGGCAAAATGCTATAAGGATCGGACCACTATATCATATAGCTGTCAAAGAAACAATCGGTCGAAAATATAGCTGCTGTTTGAAAAAAACATTTTGTTTGTCAAGATATCTTGACCAAAC
Organism: Drosophila americana; assembly: GCA_030788265.1. NCBI lineage: Eukaryota > Metazoa > Arthropoda > Insecta > Diptera > Drosophilidae > Drosophila > Drosophila americana. The sequence continues at coordinate 197,980 of JAURSC010000246.1, read as the reverse complement.
TAGGCATTTATTAGTTTTACTATACTCTTCAGATATAGGCAAAGTGCTATAAGGATCGGACCACTATATCATATAGCTGTCAAAGGAACAATCGGTCGAAAATTTAGCTGATGTTTGAAAAAAACATTTTGTTTGTCAAGATATTTTGACCAATCTCGGCATTTATTAGTTTTACTATACTCTTCATATATAGGCAATATCCTATAAGGATGGGACCACTATATCATATAGCTGTCATAGGAACGATCGGTCGAAAATTAAGTATTTTATGAAAAACATTTTGTTTTTCAAGATATCTTGACATAACTCTCGGCATTTATTAGTTTTACTATACTCTTCATATATAGGCAAAATGCTATAAGGATCGGACCACTATATCATATAGCTGTCAAAGGAACAATCGGTCGTCAATTAAGTTGTATGAAAAATCATTTGTTTTTCAAGATATCTTGACCAAACTCGGCATTTATTAGTTTTACTTTACTCCCATATATGTGCAAAATCCTATTAAGATCGGACGACTATATCATATAGCTGTCATAGGAACGATCGGTCTAAAATTAAGTTTTTTTATGAAAAACCATTTTGTTTTCAAGATATCTTGACCAAACTCGGCATTTATTAGCTTTACTATACTACTCATATAAAGGCACAGTGTTATTAAGATCTGACCATATAGCTGTCATAGGACCGATAGGTCGAAAATAAGATTTTGTATGAAAAAACATTTTGTTTTTCAAGATATCTTGACCAAACTCGGCATTATTAGTTTTACTATACTTCTCATATATAGGCATAATCCTATAAGGATCGGACCACTATATCATATAGCTGTCAAAGGAACAATCGGCAATTATTAGTTTTACTATACTCCTCATATAAAGGCACAGTGCTATTAAGATCGGACCACTATATCATATAGCAGTCATAGGAACGATCGGTCAAAAATTAAGTTATTGTATGAAAAACATTTTATTTTTCAAGATATCTTGACCAAAGTCGGCATTTATTAGTTTTACTATACTCTTCAGTGTTATTAAGATCTGACCACTATATCATATAGCTGACATAGGAACGATTGGTCGATATATAAGTTGCTGTATGAAAAAAAATTTTGTTTTTAAGATATCTTGACCAAACTTAGCATTTATTAGTTTGACTTTACTCCTTATATATATGCAAAATCCTATTATGGTCGGACCGCTATATCATGTAGCTGCCATAGGACCGATAGGTCGAAAATTAAGATTTTGTATGAAAAAACATTTTGTTTTTCAAGATATCTTGACCAAACTCGGCATTTATTAGTTTTACTATACTCCTCATATATAGGCAAAATCCTATAAGGATCGGACCACTATATCATATAGCTGTCAAAGGAACAATCGGTCGTCAATTAAGTTGTATGAAAAATCATTTTGTTTTTCAAGATATCTTGACATAACTCTCGGCATTTATTAGTTTACTATACTCTTCATATATAGACAAAATCCTATAAGGATCGGACCACTATATCATTTAGCTGTCATAGGAACGATCGGTCGAAAATTAAGTTGTAGTATGAAAAAACATTTTGTTTATCAAAATATCTTGCCCAAACTCGGCATTTATTAGTTTTACTATACTCCTCATATAAAGGCAAAGTGCTATTAAGATCGGACCACTATATCATATAGCTGTCATAAGAACGATCGGTCAAAAATTAAGTTGTATGTAAAATCATTTTGTTTTTCAAAATATATTGACCTAACTCGGCATTAGTTTGACCTTACTCCTCATATATATGCAAAATCCTATTAAGATCGGACCGCTATATCATATAGCTGCCATAGGATCGATCGATCGAAAATTAAGTTTTTGTATAAAAAAAATTTTATTTTCAAGATATCTTGACCAAAGTCTGCATTTATTAGTTTTACTATAGTCTTCATATATAGACAAAATCCTATATGGATCGGACCACTATATCATATAGCTGTCAAAGGAACAATCGGTCGTCAATTAAGTTGTATGAAAAATCATTTTGTTTTTCAAGATATCTTGACATAACTCTCGGCATTTATTAGTTTTACTATACTCTTCATATATAGACAAAATCCTATATGGATCGGACCACTATATCATATACCTGTCATAGGAACGATCGGTCGAAAATTAAGTTGTTTATGAAAAACATTTTGTTTTTCAAGATATCTTGACATAACTCTCGGCATTTATTAGTTTTACTAAACTCTTCATAAATAGGCAAAATGCTATAAGGATCGGACCACTGTATCATATAGCTGTCATAAAAATGATCGGTCAAAAATTAAGTTGTATGAAAAAATATTTTGTTTTTCAAGATATCTTGACCAAATCGGCATTTATTAGTTTTACTTTACTTCTCAATTATATGCAAAATCCTATTAAGATCGGACCGCTATATCATATAGCTGCCATAGGATCGATCGATCGAAAATTAAGTTTTGTATAAAAAACCATTTTTTTTTTTCAAGATATCTTGACAAAACTCGGCATTTATTAGTTTTACTTTACTCCCCATATATGTGCAAAATCCAATTAAGATCGGACCACTATATCATATAGCTGCCATAGGGTCGATCGGTCTAAAATTAAGTTTTTTTATGAAAAACCATTTTGTTTTTAAGATATCTTGACCAAACTCGGCATTTATTAGCTTTACTATACTACTCATATATAGGCAAAATCCTATAAGGATCGGACCACTATATCATATAGCTGTCAAAGGAACAATCGGTCGAAAATTAAGCTGCTGTATGAAAAAACGTTTGTTTTTTAAGATATCTTGACCAAACTCGGCATTTATATGTTTTACTTTACTCCTCATATATATGCAAAATCCTATTAAGATCGGACCACTATATCATATAGCTGTCATAAAAATGATCGGTCAAAAATTAAGTTGTATGAAAATATATTTTGTTTTTCAAGATATCTTGACCAAACTCGGCATTTATTAGTTTGACTTTACTCCTTTTATATATGCAAAATCCTATTAAGGTCGGACCGCTATATCATATAGCTGCCATAGGATCGATAGGTCGAAAATTAAGATTTTGTATGAAAAAACATTTTGTTTTTCAAGATATCTTGACCAAACTCGGCATTTATTAGTTTAACTATACTCTTCATATATATGCAAAATCCTATAAGGATCGGACCACTATATCATATAGCTGTCAAAGGAACAATCGGTCGAAAATTAAGCTGCTGTATGAAAAAACGTTTGTTTTTTAAGATATCTTGACCAAACTCGGCATTTATATGTTTTACTTTACTCCTCATATATATGCAAAATCCTATTAAGATCGGACCACTATATCATATAGCTGCCATACGAACGATCGGACTAAAATTAAGTTTTTTTATGAAAAACCATTTTGTTTTCAAGATATCTTGATCAAACTTGGCATTTATTAGTTTGACTTTACTCCTTATATATACGCAATATCCTATTAAGGTCGGACCGCTATATCATATAGCTGCCATAGGACCGATAGGTCGAAAATTAAGATTTTGTATGAAAAAACATTTTGTTTTTCAAGATATCTTGACCAAACTCGGCATTTATTAGTTTTACTATACTCCTCATATATAGGCAAAATTCTATAAGGATCGGACCACTATATCATATAGCTGTCAAAGGAACAATCGGCATTTATTAGTTTTACTATACTCCTCATATAAAGGAACAGTGCTATTCAGATCGGTCCACTATATCATATAGCAGTCATAGGAACGATCGGTCGAAAATAAGTTGTTGTATGAAAAACATTTTGTTTGTCAAGATATCTTGACCAAACTCGGCATTTATTAGTTTTTCTATACTCTTCATATATAGGCAAAATCCTATAAGGATCGGACCACTATATCATATAGCTGTCAAAGGAACAATCGGCATTTATTAGTTTTACTATACTCCTCATATAAAGGCACAGTGCTATTAAGATCGGACCACTATATCATATAGCTGTCATAGGAACGATCGGTCGAAAATTAAGTTGTTGTAAGAAAAAACATTTTGTTTGTCAAGATATCTTGACCAAACTCGGCATTTATTAGTTTTACTTTACTCCCCACATATGTGCAAAATCCTATAAGGATCGGACCACTATATCATATAGCTGTCAAAGGAACAATCGGCATTTATTAGTTTATCTTACTCCTCATATATTTATAAAATCCTATTAAGATCGGACCATTATATCATATAGCTGCCATACGAACTATCGGTCAAAAATTAAGTTATTGTATGAAAAAACATTTTATTTTCAAGATATCTTGACAAAGCTCGGCATTTATTAGTTTACTTTACTCCCCATATATATGCAAAATCCTATTAAGATCGGACCACTATATCATATAGCTGTCATAGAAACGATCGGTCAAAAATTAAGTTGTTTTATGAAAAACATTTTGTTTTTCAAGATATCCTGACATAACTCTCGGCATTATTAGTTTTACTATACTTTATATAGACAAAATTTATACATATAGCTGTCATAGGAACAATCGGTCGAAATTAAGTTGTTTTATGAAAAACATTTTGTTTTTCAAGATATCCTGACATAACTCTCGGCATTTATTAGTTTTACTATACTCTTCATGTATAGGCAAAATCCTATAAGGATCGGACCACTATATCATATAGCTGTCAAAGGAACAATCGGTCGTCAATTAAGTTGTATGAAAAATCATTTTGTTTTTCAAGATATCATGACATAACTCACGGCATTTATTAGTTTCACTATACTCTTCATAAATAGGCAAAATGCTATAAGGATCGGACCACTATATCATATAGCTGTCATAGAAACGATCGGTCAAAAATTAAGTTGTATGAAAAATATTTGTTTTTCAAGATATCTTGACCAAACTCGGCATTTATTAGTTTGACTTTACTCCTCATATATATGCAAAATCCTATTAAGATCGGACCACTATATCATATAGCTACCATAGGAATGATCGATCGAAAATTAAGTTTTTGTATAAAAAAACATTTTGTTTTTCAAGATATCTTGACAAAGCTCGGCATTTATTAGTTTTACTTTACTCCCCATATATATGCAAAATCCTATTAAGATCGGACCACTATATTATATAGCTGTCATAGAAACGATCGGTCAAAATTAAGTTGTTTTATGAAAAACATTTGTTTTTCAAGATATCCTGACATAACTCTCGGCATTTATTAGTTTTACTATACTCTTCATATATAGACAAAATCCTATAAGGATCGGACCACTATACCATATAGCTGTCATAGGAACGATCGGTCGAAAATTAAGTTGTTTTATGAAAAACATTTTGTTTTTCAAGATATCCTGACATAACTCTCGGCATTTCTTAGTTTTACTATACTCTTCATATATAGACAAAATCCTATAAGGATCGGACCACTATATCATATAGCTGTCATAGGAACGATCGGTCGAAAATTAAGTTGTTTTATGAAAAACATTTTGTTTTCAAGATATCCTGACATAACTCTCGGCATTTATTAGTTTTACTATACTCTTCATATATAGGCAAAATCCTATAAGGATCGGACCACTATATCATATAGCTGTCAAAGGAACAATCGGTCGTCAATTAAGTTGTATGAAAAATCATTTTGTTTTTCAAGATATCATGACATAACTCTCGGCATTTATTAGTTTCACTATACTCTTCATAAATAGGCAAAATGCTATAAGGATCGGACCACTATATCATATAGCTGTCATAGAAACGATCGGTCAAAAATTAAGTTGTATGAAAAAATATTTTGTTTTTCAAGATATGTTGACCAAACTCGGCATTTATTAGTTTGACTTTACTCCTCATATATATGCAAATCCTATGAAGGTCGGACCACTATATCATATAGCTGTCATAGGAACGATCGGTCGAAAATTAAGTTGTAGTATGAAAAAACATTTTGTTTTCAAGATATCTTGACCAAACTCGGCATTTATTAGTTTTACTATACTCCTCATATAAAGGCAAAGTGCTATTAAGATCGGACCACTATATCATATAGCTGTCATAAGAACGATCGGTCAAAAATTAAGTTGTATGAAAAAACATTTGTTTTTCAAAATATATTGACCTAACTCGGCATTTATTAGTTTGACCTTACTCCTCATATATATGCAAAATCCTATTAAGATCGGACCGCTATATCATATAGCTGCCATAGGATTGATCGATCGAAAATTAAGTTTTTGTATAAAAAAACATTTTGTTTTTCAAGATATCTTGACAAAGCTCGGCATTTATTAGTTTTACTTTACTCCCCATATATATGCAAAATCCTATTAAGATCGGACCACTATATCATATAGCTGCCATAGGATCGATCGGTCAAATATTAAGTTATTGTATGAAAAAACATTTTATTTTTCAAGATATCTTGACCAAAGTCGGCATTTATTAGTTTTACTATACTCTTCATATATAGACAAAATCCTATATGGATCGGACCACTATATCATATAGCTGTCATAGGAACGATCGGTCGAAAATTAAGTTGTTGTATGAAAAATATTTTGTTTTTCAAGATATCTTGACATAACTCTCGGCATTTATTAGTTTCACTATACTCTTCATAAATAGGCAAAATGCTATAAGATCGGACCACTATATCATATAGCTGTCATAGAAACGATCGGTCAAAAATTAAGTTGTATGAAAAAATATTTTGTTTTTCAAGATATCTTGACCAAACTCGGCATTTATTAGTTTGACTTTACTCCTCATATATATGCAAAATCCTATTAAGATCGGACCACTATATCATATAGCTACCATAGGAATGATCGATCGAAAATTAAGTTTTTGTATAAAAAAACATTTTGTTTTTCAAGATATCTTGACAAAACTCGGCATTTATTAGTTTTACTTTAGTCCCCATATATGTGCTAAATCCTATTAAGATCGGACCACTATATCATATAGCTGCCATAGGATCGATCGGCCTAAAATTAAGTTTTTTTATGAAAAAAATTTTGTTTTCAAGATATCTTGACCAAACTCGGCATTTATTAGCTTTACTATACTACTCATATAAAGGCACAGTGTTATTAAGATCTGACCACTATATCATATAGCTGTCATAGGAACGATTGGTCGATAATTAGGTTGCTGTATGAAAAAATATTTGTTTTTAAGATATCTTGACCAAACTTGGCATTTATTAGTTTGACTTTACTCCTTTTATATATGCAAAATCCTATTAAGGTCGGACCGCTATATCATATAGCTGCCATAGGATCGATTGGTCGAAAATTAAGATTTTGTATGAAAAAACATTTTGTTTTTCAAGATATCTTAACCAAACTCGGCATTTATTAGTTTAACTATACTCTTCATATATAGGCAAAATCCTATAAGGATCGGACCACTATATCATATAGCTGTCATAGGAACGATCGGTCGAAAATTAAGTTGTTTTATGAAAAACATTTGTTTTTCAAGATATCCTGACATAACTCTCGGCATTTATTAGTTTACTATACTCTTCATATATAGGCAAAATCCTATAAGGATCGGACCACTATATCATATAGCTGTCATAGGAACGATCGGTCGAAAATTAAGTTGTTTTATGAAAAACATTTTGTTTTCAAGATATCCTGACATAACTCTCGGCATTTATTAGTTTTACTATACTCTTCATATATAGGCAAAATCCTATAAGGATCGGACCACTATATCATATAGCTGTCAAAGGAACAATCGGTCGTCAATTAAGTTGTATGAAAAATCATTTTGTTTTTCAAGATATCATGACATAACTCTCGGCATTATTAGTTTCACTATACTCTTCATAAATAGGCAAAATGCTATAAGGATCGGACCACTATATCATATAGCTGTCATAGAAACGATCGGTCAAAAATTAAGTTGTATGAAAAAATATTTTGTTTTTCAAGATATCTTGACCAAACTCGGCATTTATTAGTTTGACTTTACTCCTCATATATATGCAAAATCCTATGAAGGTCGGACCACTATATCATATAGCTGTCATAGGAACGAACGGTCGAAAATTAAGTTGTAGTATGAAAAAACATTTTGTTTTTCAAGATATCTTGACCAAACTCGGCATTTATTAGTTTTACTATACTCCTCATATAAAGGCAAAGTGCTATTAAGATCGGACCACTATATCATATAGCTGTCATAAGAACGATCGGTCAAAAATTAAGTTGTATGAAAAAACATTTTGTTTTTCAAATATATTGACCTAACTCGGCATTTATTAGTTTGACCTTACTCCTCATATATATGCAAAATCCTATTAAGATCGGACCGCTATATCATATAGCTGCCATAGGATTGATCGATCGAAAATTAAGTTTTTGTAAAAAAAACATTTTGTTTTTCAAGATATCTTGACAAAGCTCGGCATTTATTAGTTTTACTTTACTCCCCATATATATGCAAAATCCTATTAAGATCGGACCACTATATCATATAGCTGCCATAGGATCGATCGGTCAAATATTAAGTTATTGTATGAAAAAACATTTTATTTTTCAAGATATCTTGACCAAAGTCGGCATTTATTAGTTTTACTATACTCTTCATATATAGACAAAATCCTATATGGATCGGACCACTATATCATATAGCTGTCATAGGAACGATCGGTCGAAAATTAAGTTGTTTTATGAAAAACATTTTGTTTTTCAAGATATCTTGACATAACTCTCGGCATTTATTAGTTTCACTATACTCTTCATAAATAGGCAAAATGCTATAAGGATCGGACCACTATATCATATAGCTGTCATAGAAACGATCGGTCAAAAATTAAGTTGTATGAAAAAATATTTTGTTTTTCAAGATATCTTGACCAAATCGGCATTTATTAGTTTGACTTTACTCCTCATATATATGCAAAATCCTATTAAGATCGGACCACTATATCATATAGCTACCATAGGAATGATCGATCGAAAATTAAGTTTTTGTAAAAAAAACATTTTGTTTTTCAAGATATCTTGACAAAACTCGGCATTTATTAGTTTTACTTTAGTCCCCATATATGTGCTAAATCCTATTAAGATCGGACCACTATATCATATAGCTGCCATAGGATCGATCGGCCTAAAATTAAGTTTTTTTATGAAAAACCATTTTGTTTCAAGATATCTTGACCAAACTCGGCATTTATTAGCTTTACTATACTACTCATATAAAGGCACAGTGTTATTAAGATCTGACCACTATATCATATAGCTGTCATAGGAACGATTGGTCGATAATTAGGTTGCTGTATGAAAAAATATTTGTTTTTAAGATATCTTGACCAAACTTGGCATTTATTAGTTTGACTTTACTCCTTTTATATATGCAAAATCCTATTAAGGTCGGACCGCTATATCATATAGCTGCCATAGGATCGATTGGTCGAAAATTAAGATTTTGTATGAAAAACATTTTGTTTTTCAAGATATCTTAACCAAACTCGGCATTTATTAGTTTAACTATACTCTTCATATATAGGCAAAATCCTATAAGGATCGGACCACTATATCATATAGCTGTCATAGGAACGATCGGTCGAAAATTAAGTTGTTTTATGAAAAACATTTTGTTTTCAAGATATCCTGACATAACTCTCGGCATTTATTAGTTTTACTATACTCTTCATATATAGGCAAAATCCTATAAGGATCGGACCACTATATCATATAGCTGTCATAGGAACGATCGGTCGAAAATTAAGTTGTTTTATGAAAAACATTTGTTTTTCAAGATATCCTGACATAACTCTCGGCATTTATTAGTTTTACTATACTCTTCATATATAGGCAAAATCCTATAAGGATCGGACCACTATATCATATAGCTGTCAAAGGAACAATCGGTCGTCAATTAAGTTGTATGAAAATCATTTTGTTTTTCAAGATATCATGACATAACTCTCGGCATTTATTAGTTTCACTATACTCTTCATAAATAGGCAAAATGCTATAAGGATCGGACCACTATATCATATAGCTATCATAGAAACGATCGGTCAAAAATTAAGTTGTATGAAAAAATATTTTGTTTTTCAAGATATCTTGACCAAGCTCGGCATTTATTAGTTTGACTTTACTCCTCATATATATGCAAAATCCTATGAAGGTCGGACCACTATATCATATAGCTGTCATAGGAACGAACGGTCGAAAATTAAGTTGTAGTATGAAAAAACATTTTGTTTTTCAAGATATCTTGACCAAACTCGGCATTTATTAGTTTTACTATACTCCTCATATAAGGCAAAGTGCTATTAAGATCGGACCACTATATCATATAGCTGTCATAAGAACGATCGGTCAAAAATTAAGTTGTATGAAAAACATTTTGTTTTTCAAAATATATTGACCTAACTCGGCATTTATTAGTTTGACCTTACTCCTCATATATATGCAAAATCCTATTAAGATCGGACCGCTATATCATATAGCTGCCATAGGATTGATCGATCGAAAATTAAGTTTTTGTATAAAAAAAACATTTTGTTTTCAAGATATCTTGACAAAGCTCGGCATTTATTAGTTTTACTTTACTCCCATATATATGCAAAATCCTATTAAGATCGGACCACTATATCATATAGCTGCCATAGGATCGATCGGTCAAAAATTAAGTTATTGTATGAAAAAACATTTTATTTTTCAAGATATCTTGACCAAAGTCGGCATTTATTAGTTTTACTATACTCTTCATATATAGACAAAATCCTATATGGATCGGACCACTATATCATATAGCTGTCATAGGAACGATCGGTCGAAAATTAAGTTGTTTTATGAAAAACATTTTGTTTTCAAGATATCTTGACATAACTCTCGGCATTTATTAGTTTCACTATACTCTTCATAAATAGGCAAAATGCTATAAGGATCGGACCACTATATCATATAGCTGTCATAGAAACGATCGGTCAAAAATTAAGTTGTATGTAAAAATATTTTGTTTTTCAAGATATCTTGACCAAACTCGGCATTTATTAGTTTGACTTTACTCCTCATATATATGCAAAATCCTATTAAGATCGGACCACTATATCATATAGCTACCATAGGAATGATCGATCGAAATTAAGTTTTTGTATAAAAAAACATTTTGTTTTTCAAGATATCTTGACAAAACTCGGCATTTATTAGTTTTACTTAAGTCCCCATATATGTGCTAAATCCTATTAAGATCGGACCACTATATCATATAGCTGCCATAGGATCGATCGGCCTAAAATTAAGTTTTTTATGAAAAACCATTTTGTTTTCAAGATATCTTGACCAAACTCGGCATTTATTAGCTTTACTATACTACTCATATAAAGGCACAGTGTTATTAAGATCTGACCACTATATCATATAGCTGTCATAGGAACGATTGGTCGATAATTAGGTTGCTGTATGAAAAAATATTTTGTTTTTAAGATATCTTGACCAAACTTGGCATTTATTAGTTTGACTTTACTCCTTTTATATATGCAAAATCCTATTAAGGTCGGACCGCTTATCATATAGCTGCCATAGGATCGATTGGTCGAAAATTAAGATTTTGTATGAAAAAACATTTGTTTTTCAAGATATTTAACCAAACTCGGCATTTATTAGTTTAACTATACTCTTCATATATAGGCAAAATCCTATAAGGATCGGACCACTATATCATATAGCTGTCATAGGAACGATCGGTCGAAAATTAAGTTGTTTTATGAAAAAACATTTTGTTTTCCCAGGTATCTTGACCAAACTCTCGGCATTTACTAGTTTTACTTTACTCCTCATATATTTACAAAATCCTATTAAGATCGGACCGCTATATCATATAGCTGTCATAGGAACGATTGGTCGATAATTAAGTTGCTGTATGAAAAAAAATTTTGTTTTAAGATATCTTGAACAAACTTGGCATTTATTAGTTTGACTTTACTCCTTTTATATATGCAATAGCTGCCATAGGATCGATAGGTCGAAAATTAAGATTTTGTATGAAAAAAACATTTTGTTTTTCAAGATATCTTGACCAAACTCGGAATTTATTAGTTTAACTATACTCTTCATATATAGGCAAAATCCTATAAGGATCGGACCACTATATCATATAGCTGTCATAGGAACGATCGGTCGAAAATTAAGTTGTTTTATGAAAAACATTTTGTTTTTCAAGATATCTTGACATAACTCTCGGCATTTTAGTTTCACTATACTCTTCATAAATAGGCAAAATGCTATAAGGATCGGACCACTATATCATATAGCTGTCATAGAAACGATCGGTCAAAATTAAGTTGAATGAAAAAACATTTTGTTTTTCAAGATATCTGACAAAGCTCGGCATTTATTAGTTTTACTTTACTCCCCATATATATGCAAAATCCTATTAAGATCGGACCACTATATCATATAGCTGCCATAGGATCGATCGATCGAAAATTAAGTTTTTGTATAAAAAACATTTTGTTTTACAAGATATCTTGACAAAACTCGGCATTTATTAGTTTTACTTTACTCCCCATATATGTGCAAAATCCTATTAAGATCGGACCACTATATCATATAGCTGCCATAGGATCGATCGGTCTAAAATTAAGTTTTTTATGAAAAACCATTTTGTTTTCAAGATATCTTGACCAACTCGGCATTTATTAGCTTTACTATACTACTCATATAAAGGCACAGTGTGTTATAAGATCTGACCACTATATCATATAGCTGTCATAGGAACGATTGGTCGATAATTAAGTTGCTGTATGAAAAAAAATTTTGTTTTTAAGATATCTTGACCAAACTCGGCATTATAAGTTTTACTTTACTCCTCATATATTTACCAAATCATATTAAGATCGGACCGCTATATCATATAGCTGTCATAGGAACGATTGGTCGATAATTAAGTTGCTGTATGAAAAAAATTTTGTTTTTAAGATATCTTGACCAAACTTGGCATTTATTAGTCTGACTATACTCTTCATATATAGGCAAAATCCTATAAGGATCGGACCACTATATCATATAGCTGTCAAAGGAACAATCGGTCGAAAATTAAGCTGCTGTATGAAAAAACTTTTGTTTTTTAAGATATCTTGACCAAACTCGGCATTTATAAGTTTTACTTTACTCCTCATATATATGCAAAGTCCTATAAGATCGGACCGCTATATCATATATCTGCCATACGAACGATCGGTCAAAAATTAAGTTATTGTATGAAAAACATTTTATTTTCAAGATATCTTGACCAAAGTCGTGATTTATTATTTTTATTATACTCTTCATATATAGACAAAATCCTATAAGGATCGGACCACTATATTATATAGCTGTCATAGGAACGATCGGTCGAAAATTAAGTTGTTTATGAAAAACATTTTGTTTTTCAAGATATCTTGACATAACTCTCGGCATTTATTAGTTTTACTATACTCTTCATATATAGGCAAAATGCTATAAGGATTGGACCATTATATCATATTGCTGTCAAAGGAACAATCTGTCGTCAATTAAGTTGTATGAAAAATCATTTTGTTTTTCAAGATAACTTGACCAAACTCGGCATTTATTAGTTTTATTATACTCCTCATATAAAGGCAAAGTGCTACTAAGATCGGACCACTATATCATATAGCTGTCATAAAACGATCGGTCAAAAATTAAGTTGTATGAAAAAACATTTTGTTTTTCAAAATAAATTGACCTTACTCGGCATTTATTAGTTTCACTTTACTCCTCATATAAATGCAAAATCCTATTAAGGTCGGACCGCTATATCATATAGCTGCCATAGGATCAATCGATCGAAAATTAAGATTTTGTATAAAAAAACATTTTGTTTTCAAGATATCTTGGAAAAGCTCGGCATTTATTAGTTTTACTTTACTCCCCATGTATGTGCAAAATCCTATTAAGATCGGACCACTATATCATATAGCTGCCATACGAACGATCGGTCAAAAAATTGAGTTATTGTATGAAAAAACATTTTATTTTTCAAGATATCTTGACCAATTTCGGCATTTATTAGTTTTACTATACTCTTCATATATAGACAAAATCCTATATGGATCGGACCACTATATCATATAGCTGTCATAGGAACGACATAACTCTCGGCATTTATTAGTTTTACTATACTCTTCATATATAGGCCAAATGCTATAAGGATCGGACCACTATATCATATAGCTCTCATAGAAACGATCGGTCAAAAATTAAGTTGTATGAAAAAATATTTTGTTTTTCAAGATATCTTGACCAAACTGGGCATTTATTAGTTTGAATTTACTCCTCATATATATGAGACATATATATGCATATATATGCAAAATCCTATTAAGATCGGACCACTATATCGTATAGCTGCCATAGGATCGATCGATCGAAAATTAAGTTTTTGTATAAAAAAACATTTTGTTTTTCAAGATATCTTGACAAAACTCGGCATTTATTATTTTTACTTTACTCCCCATATATGTGCAAAATCCTATTAAGATCGGACCACTATATCATATAGCTGCCATAGGATCGATCGGTCTAAAATTAAGTTTTTTTATGAAAAACCATTTTGTTTTCAAGATATCTTGACCAAACTCGGCATTTATTAGCTTTACTATACTACTCATATAAAGGCACAGTGCTATTAAGATCTGACCACTATATCATATAGCTGTCATAGGAACGATTGGTCGATAATTAAGTTGCTGTATGGAAAAAATTTTGTTTTTCAAGATATCTTGACCAAACTTAGCATTTATTAGTTTGACTCCTCATATATTTACAAATCCTATTAAGATCGGACCCCTTGTAGCATGCGTACATATGTATATACATACATATGAATAAGGCTGCAACACTTTGTTGTTATGCCAACATAATGCAAACATAAGCAGCGACTTTGTCGCAGCGCGCCTAACGCTAAGTGCCCTCTGCGCATATTCAAGTGCATACGAAATATGATCCGCACTTGATAGCAACGACCGCCCAAATGGCTAAGTCAGCGTTCTCACGCTTGACCGTCGCTGTGTATACATATGTGCGCGGATGACTCTCTCTGACTCTCTTGTTGTATATAAGCCTAAAAACCATGTATGTAAAACGGCTGATCACTGCTTCTCGGTGGACAGCTCTAACTCCAAGAATCATTGAATAAAGAACCATCAAGAAAGTCTGACGTCTTCTAATCAGGAATCTATTATATGGCGACCGTGACTAAGGTCAAGCCAGACCTGGACATGGAAAAGCAGCAACGGCAGTAACAACAACAACAGCAGGAACAACATAATGCAAAGAAGAAGAAAAAGAGAGCTCCTAACAGGATCGCCAAAATAAAAAACAAAAACACGCAGTGAGTAGAGTGTGATGAGTGCAGAGCGAAGCGGTGTGGTAAAAAAACTTAAGGCCAGAAAGGCAGAATTGTTAAAGCTGTTAAACAGCAAAAATGTCATAAGTTGGGACAGCTCGGTTAAGTTACATGCCGAAGTTGAACACATAAAAACTTACTTTCAACACGAAAAAGTCAAACACCAGCCGCGCACACATCCACCTACCCTGCTATCAAAAATATTGCAAAGCAACAATTAATCCAACAACCACCCAAATTAAAGGAGATTCCGAAGCTGAAGAAGATCAACAAAAGCAAAGTGCCTAAGTACGTCAAGCAATGCACAGCAGATTGCCCTGGACCTCTGGACAGCCCACACTGCAGATCGACTTGCCTGGTAAGGCAATAACCTGTGCGAAGACCGGCACCGCCTGAGCCCATAGGCCCAGGACAACAGCAGCTGAGAAATCAACAAGCGCGAGAGTCACCCCCGCCCCTTGCGCCTTCGAAGGGAGCGTCAGCGCAACCATAATGGTGATGACCAGCTGACGTGGAAGAACAGGAACAGCGGACACCAGCAATAATTTTAAAATATATATATTATTATCGAAACAATTTATGGAAAATTGAGCAGAAAATCTTTTGCCCAATCAGAAGTGAGGCCCATAAAGCCAAACTAAAAAACTAGGCAGGTTGCTATGTCAAAAAAAAAGAAAATTTTTTTTTACACGTCTCAGGCACTGGTAGATTACCCAGTAGCAAACAAATTAATCCAAATCTTAAATTCCAAATAAATTTGAAATTTTAAAAATGAAAACAAATAATAGTTTTCAGTTCAGTCAGTTTAATCAGAAATCAGAAGAAAAAAAAACAAATCGAATCAAATTGAAGCCATAGGCAGGAAAAATGTTCCATTTATGAATAGTAATGCAATAAGCAAGTTTTCCAAAGATTTTCTAATTCAATCGAATCATAATTTTGAACAGAACTCCAAAATGGGACTATTAGACGTTAAGTCAGTGGATTCCACTGCTAACGTTATAAATAAAGTTGAATCAAACAACACCGATTTAAATTAACAAATATATTACTGATAATCATAGTTGTTATAATGTGTGCAAATTGTTTTTATAAATATATAAACTGCATAACAAATGCCTAAAGAAAAGATTCATGAGCCGAGCAAATGACTTGGACAAAATTTAAATTTGCACAGCACAAACAACAATGATTAATCATAATTGACAATATAATAACTATAAGATACCAGTTAAGCAAAAAAAAAAAAAAATAAATAGATAATAATGAATACTACCTTCTATTTTGAATACACCTGCAAAGTTGGAACTCGGTGAAAACCTTGAGGTTCGGACTGAGGATATTCAATTAGAAGAAGAAGATTTAACAAATCTAACAATCCCTGCTGTTATCACACTGGATTCCAAAGATATTTTATCCGAAAGTGAAGAAAGTGATGATAATAGCCGTATAATGGTTGACACAGCCGCTGTCCAGAGGGCATATATTAGGGAAATTGCACAAGCAGTCCCAGAATTTGACGGAAAGAAAACCCGTCTTGAAGAATTCTTAACGGCATTAAGACTTGTCAACTTAACAAAGGGAACTTATGAGGAAATTGCCATAGAGTTGATTAAATCAAAAATAACGGGCACAACCCTCAACAAAATAAAAATGAAACCACAATAGATGGAATTATTGCAAAATTAAAAGCCGTAGTTGTCGGTGAAACACCCGCCAACATAAAGGCAAAAATGGACACTTTAACGCAGAAAGGCAAAACAGCCACTCAGTTCACAACCGAACTAGAAAATCTGCGACAGCTTCTTAAAAGCTGCTTATATTGACCAAGGCATACCATCTGAAAATGCTGACACGCTCAGCACTACAGAAGCCGTTAACACAATGATTAGTAAAACTAGTCACGAAAGTGTTAAAACCGTTATGGAGTCAGGTATTTTCACTACCATGGATGCTGCCGTTAGTGCATACATCCGTACTACCACAAGACTTACTGGTAGTTTGAATACAGTGATGTACTCTAAAAGAGGAATAACAAATACCGCGGTAGTAACAATCGTGGTAACTATCGTGGTAGAGGCAATGGTAACTACCAAAACAGAGGAAATAATAACTACGGTAATCAAAACAACATTTACAATAGAGGCCGAGGAAATGGAAACAACAATTCAAACCGAGGCCGAAACAATCAAAATAATAATAATACAAACAATGTTAGAGTAACCCAGAACAATCAGGGAAACTCTTAACAACCCTCAGATATTCAGCAGTAGAAAATAGTGCGGTTCATACCATCAATCTTAGTTTGAATATATTTGTAAACTTTTTCAATGTGAAGACAAATAAAAAACTTGTATTTTTATAGATACTGGTGCTGACATATCTCTGTTAAAGGAAAATTCTGATATCTTTCATGATATCCAAATAAATAAGAAGATCAATATTCAAGGCATAGGCCAAGACATAATACAGTCCAAAGGACTGATTTCAATAGAGATACAGACAAGAAAATACATAATTCCACACGATTTTCACTGAGTAGATTTGCATTTCGCAATACCTTGTGATGGAATAATAGGCATTGACTTCATTAAGAAATTCAACTGCCAGTTAGATTTCAAACCAAATGAAGATTGGCTCATAATGAGACCAAATAATCTAAATTTCCCAATTTATGTTCCAATAACATACAGTTCTGGTAATAATTCCATTGTTCTACCAGCAAGATCCCAAGTAGTCAGAAAAATTCACCTATCATCAGATGAAGATAGTGTACTAATTCCAAACCAGGAAATTAAAGAAGGCATTTATGTTGCAAACACAGTTGCAACAACCAAAAATGCATTTGTCCGATTACTGAATACGACCAGGACCGATCAAGTAGTAGATATTAAAAATTTGTCATATGAACCACTTTCGAACTACGATATAGTTCAAAACAATCCCGAAATAGAGAAAAAACTGTCTTATCTCAATTAGCTAAAAATTTTCCACCACAATTCAAAAACGAATTGACTAACTTATGCTCCCAGTTTAGTGACGTATTTGGACTCGAAACCGAATCGATCACTACCAATAACTTCTACAAACAAAAGCTAAGATTGAAGGATGATGAACCAGTCTACATAAAAAATTATAGAAACCCTCAAAGTCAAATAAATGAGATACAGGTAAAAGTACAAAAATTAATCGACAATAAAATAGTCGAACCGTCTGTATCCCCTTATAACAGCCCACTTTTGTTAGTTCCGAAGTAATCTCTTCCAGGTTCTGACAAGAAAAAATGGCGATTAGTAATTGACTATCGTCAAATTAATAAAAAACTGTTGTCGGATAAATTCCCGCTGCCTAGAATTGATGACATTTTGGATCAACTAGGAAGAGCAAAATACTTTTCATGCCTTGATTTAATGTCAGGATTTCATCAAATTGAACTCGAAAAAGTTCAAGAGATATAACGTCTTTCTCAACAAGCAATGGCTCGTATCGCTTCACGCGATTGCCATTCGGTTTAAAAATAGCGCCAAATTCTTTCCAGAGAATGATGACTATAGCATTTTCCGGATTAGAACCTTCTCAAGCTTTCCTTTATATGGATGATTTAATAGTCATTGGTTGTTCCGAAACACATATGCTCAAAAACTTAACTGATGTTTTCGAGAAATGTAGGAAATACAATCTTAAATTACATCCTGAAAAATGTTCATTTTTCATGCATGAAGTCACATTTTTGGGACACAAATGCACGGATAAAGGAATCTTGCCTGACGACAAAAAATACGACGTTATTAAAAATTACCCAGTTCCACATGATGCGGACAGCGCCAGACGATTCGTTGCATTCTGCAACTACTATAGACGTTTTATCAAAAATTTTGACGACTATGCTCGTCACATAACAAGATTATGTAAAAAAGATGTATAATTCGAATGGACAGCTGATTGTCAGCATGCTTTCGAACATCTCAAATCGGCACTAATAAATCGGAATTTATTACAATACCCAGATTTCAGCAAAGAATTTTGCATAATAACCGATGCAAGTAAACAAGCATGTGGAGCAGTTTTAACTCAAAACAAAAATGGACTCCAACTTCCACTTGCTTATGCATCAAGATCTTTACTAAGGGTGAAAGTAATAAAAGTACAACAGAACAGGAATGGCAGCAATTCATTGGGCAATAACTTATTTCAGACCATATATTTATGGTAGACACTTCAATGTCAAAACAGATCACAGGCCATTAACATACTTGTTCTCAATGGTAAATCCAAGCTCTAAGCTAACTCGTATGAGACTTGAACTAGAGGAGTATAATTTTACAGTCGAATATCTGAAGGGTAAAGACAATTTTGTAGCGGATGCGTTATCAAGAATAACCATTCAACAGCTACAACAAATAAGTGGATCAATAAAGAAAGTCACTACAAGATATCAAAGTAGACAAAATTCCTGCGCAGGAAAAGAAAAATAGAACTGCCATGGCAATCTATAGAAAAAGCTTCAAAGCCCAACGTATATAAAGTCATTAACAATGACGAAGTACGTAAAGTAGTGACCTTCCATGTAAAAAATATGCTATGTTTTTTTAAACATGGTAAGAAAACTACTGCAAGATATGATGTTAGCGATTTATATACCAATGGAACTCTTGACTTAGGTCAATTTTTCCAAAGGCTTGAAACGCAAGCCGGTATAAATAAATCAGCCAACTCAAAGTGGCACCGTGGGAAAATATCTTTGAACACGTTTCAATCGATAATTTCAAAAATATGGGCAATAAAATATTAATTTCATTGAGAGTAGCGCTACTCAACCCGGTGACCCAAATAGAAACAATAAAAGAAAAAGAAGCTCTATTGTCTACATTCCATGATGATCCAATACAAGGAGGTCACACAGGCATCTCAAAAACCTTGGCCAAGGTCAAAAGACATTATTATTGGAAAGGTATGACTCGAGATATTACTGAGTACATACGAAAATGTCCAAGATGCCAAAAATCAAAAGTGACAAGAAAAATAAAAACTCCTTTAACAATAACTGATACACCAATACACGCTTTCGACAGGGTTATAGTAGACACCATTGGTCCACTACCCAAGTCTGAAATGGAAATGAATACGCAGTCACTTTAATTTGTGATCTGACTAAATATCTAGTCGCGATTCCAATTCCAAACAAAAGTGCTAACACAGTAGCAAAAGCGATTTTTGAGAATTTTATTCTAAAGTACGGTCCAATGAAGACGTTCATTACGGACATGGGAACAGAATACAAAAGTTCTATAATAAATGATTTGTGCAAGTATTCACAAATAAATAACATAACATCAACTGCACACCACCACCAGACAGTTGGAACAGTCGAAAGAAGTCACAGAACTTTTAATGAATACATACGTTCATACATATCGGTTGATAAAACTGATTGGGACGTATGGATCCAATATTTCGTTTACTGTTTCAACACAACCCCATCTATGGCACATGACTATTGTCCATATGAACTTGTTTTCGGTAAAACAAACAATTTATTAAAACATTTTAATAGCACAGACACCATAGAACCTTTATATAGTATAGATGATTATGCTAAGGAAAGTAAATATAGATTAGAAATAGCATATAAAAGAGCTAGAATTATGTTAGAAGAAAATAAGAGAAATAATAAGGAATTATATGATAAAAAAGTAATAAACATAGATATATCGGTAGGAGATAAAGTCCTACTTAAGAATGAAACAGGACATAAGTTAGATCCAACTTATTTAGGACCCTATCCAGTAGAAAAGTAAGAAGATAACGATAATATAATAATTAGGGATACTAAAAGAAAAAACAAAAGTACATAAGGATAGATTAAAATTTTATAATAATTGAATTGAAAACTTTAATATAAACAAAGAAAATTGTTCGAACAAAATAGTACAAAACAATAAAAAGAAAAATGGAATTTAAGAAAGGGAAACAGAAAAAAAAAAGAGAAGAGACAACATTTAAAATAAAATACTAAAACATACATATATTTTTTTAAATACACATAGTTTTAAACATATACACTTACACATAAATATTAACAAACATTTTTATATTAAAATAATATAAACAAAACAAAAAAAAAAACACAAAAACAAAAATAATTAACATTAATACTTAAAATAACTACATAAATTACGTTATTTTTAAAAGGAGGGAGATGTAGCATGCGTACATATGTATATACATACATATGAATAAGGCTGCAACACTTTGTTGTTATGCCAACATAATGCAAACATAAGCAGCGACTTTGTCGCAGCGCGCCTAACGCTAAGTGCCCTCTGCGCATATTCAAGTGCATACGAAGTATGATCCGCACTTGATAGCAACGACCGCCCAAATGGCTAAGTCAGCATTCTCACGCTTGACCGTCGCTGTGTATACATATGTGCGCGGATGACTCTCTCTGACTCTCTTGTTGTATATAAGCCTAAAAACCATGTATGTAAAACGGCTGCTCACTGCTTCACAGTGGACAGCTCTAACTCCAAGAATCATTGAATAAAGAACCATCAAGAAAGTCTGACGTCTTCTAATCAGGGAACTATTATACCCTATATCATATAGCTGACATACGAACGATCGGTCAAAAATTAAGTTATTGTATGAAAAAACATTTTATTTTTCAAGATATCTTGACCAAAGTCGGCATTTATTAGTTTTACTATACTCCCCATATATGTGCAAAATCCTATTAAGATCGTACCACTATATCATATAGCCGCCATAGGATCGATCAGTCTAAAATTAAGTTTCTTTATAAAAAACATTTTATTTTTCAAGGTATCTTGACATAACTCTCGGCATTTATTAGTTTTACTATACTCTTCATATATAGGCAAAATGCTATAAGGATCGGACCACTATATCATATAGCTATCAAAGGAACAATCGGCATTTATTAGTTTTTCTAAACTCCTCATATATAGGCACAGTGCAATTATGATCGGACCACTATATCATATAGCTGCCATTGGATCGACCGGTCGAAAATTAAGTTTTTGTATGAAAAAAACATTTTGTTTTTCTAGATATCTTGACCAAACATTTATTAGTTTTATTTTAATCCTCATATATATGCAAAATCCTATGAAGGTCGGACCACTGTATCATATAGATGTCATAGGAATGATCGGTCGAAAATTAAGTTGTATGAAAAAACATTTTGTTTTTCAAGATATCTTGACATAACTCTCATTTTGTTTTTCAAGATATCATGACCAAACATTTATTAGTTTTATTTTAATCCACATATATATGCAAAATCCTATGAAGGTCGGACCACTATATCATATAGATGTCATAGGAATGATCGGTCGAAAATTAAGTTGTATGAAAAAACATTTTGTTTTTCAAGATATCTTGACATAACTCTCGGCATTTATTAGTTTTACTATACTCTTCATATATAGGCAAAATGCTATAAGGATCGGACCACTATATCATATAGCTGTCAAAGGAACAATCGCTCGTCAATTAAGTTGTATGAAAAATCATTTTGTTTTTCAAGATATCATGACCAAACATTTATTAGTTTTATTTTAATCCACATATATATGCAAAATCCTATGAAGGTCGGACCACTATATCATATAGATGTCATAGGAATGATCGGTCGAAAATTAAGTTATATAAAAAAACATTTTGTTTTTTAAGATATCTTGACATAACTCTCGGCATTTATTAGTTTTACTATACTCTTCATATATAGGCAAAATGCTATAAGGATCGGACCACTATATCATATAGCTGCCACAGGATCGATCGATCGAAAATTAAGTTTTTGTATAAAAAATTATTTTGTCTTTCGAGATATCTTGACCAAACTCAGCATTTATTAGTTTTACTTTACTCCCCATATATGTGCAAAATCCTATTAAGATTGGACCACTATATCATATAGCTGCCAAAACGATCGATCGGTCTAAAATTAAGCTTTTTTATGAAAACCCATTTGTTTTCAAGATATCTTGACCAAACTTGGCATTTATTAGTTTGACTTGACTCCTAATATATATACAAAGTCCTATTAAGGTCGGACCGCTATATCATATAGCTGCCATAGCATCGATAGGTCGAAAATTAAGATTTTGTATGAAAAAACATTTTGTTTTTCAAGATATCTTGACCAAACTCGGCATTTATTAGTTTTACTTTACTCTTCATATATAGGCAAAATCTTATAAGGATCGGACCACTATATCATATAGCTGTCATAGGAACGATCGGTCGAAAATTAAGTTGTTTTATGAAAAAACATTTTGTTTTCCTAGGTATCTTGACCAAACTCTCGGCATTTATTAGTTTTACTATACTCCTCATATAAAGGCAAAGTGCTATTAAGATCGGACCACTATATCATATAGCTGTCATAGGAACGATCGGTCAAAAATTAAGTTGTATGAAAAAACATTTTGTTTGTCAAGATATCTTGACCAAACTCTCGGCATTTATTAGTTTACTTTACTCCTTATATAAATGGAAAATCCTATTAAGGTTGGACCGCTATATCATATATCTGTCGAAGGAACGATCGGTCGAAAATTAAGTTGTTTTATGAAAAACATTTTCTTTTTCAAGATATCTTGACATAACTCTTGGCATTTATTAGTTTTACTATACTCTTCATATATAGGCAAAATGCTATAAGGATCGGACCTCTATATTATATAGCTGTCAAAGGAACAATCGTCATTTATTAGTTTTACTATACTACTCATATAAAGGCACAGTGCTATTCAGATCGGACCACTATATCATATAGCTGTCATAGGAACGATTGGTCGATAATTAAGTTGCTGTATGAAAAAAAATGTTGTTTTTAAGATATCTTGACCAACTTGGCATTTATTAGTTTGACTTTACTCCTAATATATATACAAAGTCCTATTAAGGTCGGACCGCTACATCATATAGCTGCCATACGATCGATAGGTCGAAAATTAAGATTTTGTATGAAAAAACATTTTGTTTTCCAAGATATCTTGACCAAGCTCGGCATTTATTAGTTTTACTTTACTCCCCATATATGTGCAAAATCCTCTTAAGATCGGACCACTATATCATATAGCCGCCATAGGATCGATCGGTCTAAAATTAAGTTTCTTTATAAAAAAACATTTTATTTTTCAAGGTATCTTGACATAACTCTCGGCATTTATTAGTTTTACTATACTCTTCATATATAGGCAAAATCTTATAAGGATCGGACCACTATATCATATAGCTGTCAAAGGAACAATCGGTCGAAAATTAAGCTGCTGTATTAAAAAACATTTTGTTTTTAAGATATCTTGACCAAACTCGGCATTTAAAAGTTTTATTTTACTCCTCATATATATACGAACGATCGGTCGAAAATTAAGTTATTGTATGAAAAAACATTTTATTTTTCAAGATATCTTAACCAAAGTCGGCATTTATTAGTTTGACTTTACTCCTTATATATATGCAAAATCCTATTCAGGTCGGACCGCTATATCATATAGCTGCCATAGCATCGATAGGTCGAAAATTAAGATTTTGTTTTTCAAGATATCTTGACCAAACTCGGCATTTATTAGTTTTACTTTACTCTTCATATATAGGCAAAATCTTATAAGGATCGGACCACTATATCATATAGCTGTCATAGGAACGATCGGTCGAAAATTAAGTTGTTTTATGAAAAAAACATTTTGTTTTCCTAGGTATCTTGACCAAACTCTCGGCATTTATTAGTTTTACTATACTCCTCATATAAAGGCAAAGTGCTATTAAGATCGGACCACTATATCATATAGCTGTCATAGGAACGATCGGTCAAAAATTAAGTTGTATGAAAAAACATTTTGTTTGTCAAGATATCTTGACCAAACTCTCGGCATTTATTAGTTTTACTTTACTCCTTATATAAATGGAAAATCCTATTAAGGTTGGACCGCTATATCATATATCTGTCGAAGGAACGATCGGTCGAAAATTAAGTTGTTTTATGAAAAACATTTTCTTTTTCAAGATATCTTGACATAACTCTTGGCATTTATTAGTTTTACTATACTCTTCATATATAGGCAAAATGCTATAAGGATCGGACCTCTATATTATATAGCTGTCAAAGGAACAATCGTCATTTATTAGTTTTACTATACTACTCATATAAAGGCACAGTGCTATTCAGATCGGACCACTATATCATATAGCTGTCATAGGAACGATTGGTCGATAATTAAGTTGCTGTATGAAAAAAAATGTTGTTTTTAAGATATCTTGACCAAACTTGGCATTTATTAGTTTGACTTTACTCCTAATATATATACAAAGTCCTATTAAGGTCGGACCGCTACATCATATAGCTGCCATACGATCGATAGGTCGAAAATTAAGATTTTGTATGAAAAAACATTTTGTTTTCCAAGATATCTTGACCAAGCTCGGCATTTATTAGTTTTACTTTACTCCCCATATATGTGCAAAATCCTCTTAAGATCGGACCACTATATCATATAGCCGCCATAGGATCGATCGGTCTAAAATTAAGTTTCTTTATAAAAAAACATTTTATTTTTCAAGGTATCTTGACATAACTCTCGGCATTTATTAGTTTTACTATACTCTTCATATATAGGCAAAATCTTATAAGGATCGGACCACTATATCATATAGCTGTCAAAGGAACAATCGGTCGAAAATTAAGCTGCTGTATTAAAAACATTTTGTTTTTTAAGATATCTTGACCAAACTCGGCATTTAAAAGTTTTATTTTACTCCTCATATATATACGAACGATCGGTCGAAAATTAAGTTATTGTATGAAAAAACATTTTATTTTTCAAGATATCTTAACCAAAGTCGGCATTTATTAGTTTGACTTTACTCCTTATATATATGCAAAATCCTATTCAGGTCGGACCGCTATATCATATAGCTGCCATAGCATCGATAGGTCGAAAATTAAGATTTGTTTTTCAAGATATCTTGACCAAACTCGGCATTTATTAGTTTTACTTTACTCTTCATATATAGGCAAAATCTTATAAGGATCGGACCACTATATCATATAGCTGTCATAGGAACGATCGGTCGAAAATTAAGTTGTTTTATGAAAAACATTTTGTTTTCCTAGGTATCTTGACCAAACTCTCGGCATTTATTAGTTTTACTATACTCCTCATATAAAGGCAAAGTGCTATTAAGATCGGACCACTATATCATATAGCTGTCATAGGAACGATCGGTCAAAAATTAAGTTGTATGAAAAAACATTTTGTTTGTCAAGATATCTTGACCAAACTCTCGGCATTTATTAGTTTTACTTTACTCCTTATATAAATGGAAAATCCTATTAAGGTTGGACCGCTATATCATATATCTGTCATAGGAACGATCGGTCGAAAATTAAGTTGTTTTATGAAAAACATTTTCTTTTTCAAGATATCTTGACATAACTCTTGGCATTTATTAGTTTTACTTTACTCTTCATATATAGGCAAAATCTTATAAGGATCGGACCATAGGATCGATCGGTCTAAAATTAAGTTTTTTTATGAAAAAACATTTTGTTTTCAAGATATCTTGACATAACTTGCCATTTATTAGTTTGACTTTACTCCTTATATATATGTAAAATCCTATTAAGGTCGGACCGCTATATCATATAGCTGCCTGGGATCGATAGGTCCAAAATTTAGTTGTTTTATGAAAAAACATTTTGTTTGTCAAGATATCTTGACCTAACTCTCGGCATTTATTAGTTTTACTATACTCTTCATATATAGGCAAAATGCTATAAGGATCGGACCTCTATATCATATAGCTGTTAAAGGAACAATCGGCATTTATTAGTTTTACTATACTACTCATATAAAGGCACAGTGCTATTCAGATCGGACCACTATATCATATAGCTGTCATAGGAACGATTGGTCGATAATTAAGTTGCTGTATGAAAAAAAATGTTGTTTTTAAGATATCTTGACCAAACTTGGTATTTATTAGTTTGACTTTACTCCTAATATATATACAAAGTCCTATTAAGGTCGGACCGCTACATCATATAGCTGCCATACGATCGATAGGTCGAAAATTAAGATTTTGTATGAAAAAAAATTTTGTTTTTAAGATATCTTGACCAAGCTCGGCATTTATTAGTTTTACTATACTCTTCATATATAAGCAAAATCTTATGAGGATCGGACCACTATATCATATAGCTGTCAAAGGAACAATCGGTCGAAAATTAAGCTGCTGTATGAAAAAACATTTTGTTTTTTAAGATATCTGGACCAAACTCGGCAGTAATAAGTTTTACTTTACCAGCTCTAACTCCAAGAATCATTGAATAAAGAACCATCAAGAAAGTCTGACGTCTTCTAATCAGGGAACTATTAAACCCTATATCATATAGTTGACATACGAACGATCGGTCAAAAATTAAGTTATTGTATGAAAAAACATTTTATTTTTCAAGATATCTTGACCAAAGTCGGCATTTATTAGTTTTACTTTACTCCCCATATATGTGCAAAATCCTATTAAGATCGGACCACTATATCATATAGCCGCCATAGGATCGATCGGTCTAAAATTAAGTTTCTTTATAAAAAAACATTTTATTTTTCAAGGTATCTTGACATAACTCTCGGCATTTATTAGTTTTACTATACTCTTCATATATAGGCAAAATCTTATAAGGATCGGACCACTATATCATATAGCTGTCAAAGGAACAATCGGTCGAAAATTAAGCTGCTGTATTAAAAAACATTTTGTTTTTTAAGATATCTTGACCAAACTAGGCATTTAAAAGTTTTATTTTACTCCTCATATATATACGAACGATCGGTCAAAAATTAAGTTATTGTATGAAAAAACATTTTATTTTTCAAGATATCTTAACCAAAGTCGGCATTTATTAGTTTGACTTTACTCCTTATATATATGCAAAATCCTATTAAGGTCGGACCGCTATATCATATAGCTGCCATAGCATCGATAGGTCGAAAATTAAGATTTTGTTTTTCAAGATATCTTGACCAAACTCGGCATTTATTAGTTTTACTTTACTCTTCATATATAGGCAAAATCTTATAAGGATCGGACCACTATATCATATAGCTGTCATAGGAACGATCGGTCGAAAATTAAGTTGTTTTATGAAAAAACATTTTGTTTTCCTAGGTATCTTGACCAAACTCTCGGCATTTATTAGTTTTACTATACTCCTCATATAAAGGCAAAGTGCTATTAAGATCGGACCACTATATCATATAGCTGTCATAGGAACGATCGGTCAAAAATTAAGTTGTATGAAAAACATTTTGTTTGTCAAGATATCTTGACCAAACTCTCGGCATTTATTAGTTTTACTTTACTCCTTATATAAATGGAAAATCCTATTAAGGTTGGACCGCTATATCATATATCTGTCATAGGAACGATCGGTCGAAAATTAAGTTGTTTTATGAAAAACATTTTCTTTTTCAAGATATCTTGACATAACTCTTGGCATTTATTAGTTTTACTTTACTCTTCATATATAGGCAAAATCTTATAAGGATCGGACCACTATATCATATAGCTGTCATAGGAACGATCGGTCGAAAATTAAGTTGTTTTATGAAAAAACATTTTGTTTTCCTAGGTATCTTGACCAAACTCTCGGCATTTATTAGTTTTACTATACTCCTCATATAAAGGCAAAGTGCTATTATGATCGGACCACTATATCATATAGCTGCCGTAGGATCGACCGGTCGAAAATTAAGTTTTTGTATGAAAAACTTTTTGTTTTTCTAGATATCTTGACCAAACTCGGCATTTATTAGTTTTACTTTACTCCCCATATATGTGCAAAATCCTATTAAGATCGGACCACTATATCATATAGCCGCCATAGGATCGATCGGTCTAAAATTAAGTTTTTATATGAAAAAACATTTTGTTTTCAAGATATCTTGACATAACTTGCCATTTATTAGTTTGACTTTACTCCTTATATATATGTAAAATCCTATTAAGGTCGGACCGCTATATCATATAGCTGCCTGGGATCGATAGGTCCAAAATTTAGTTGTTTTATGAAAAAACATTTTGTTTGTCAAGATATCTTGACCTAACTCTCGGCATTTATTAGTTTTACTATACTCTTCATATATAGGCAAAATGCTATAAGGATCGGACCTCTATATCATATAGCTGTTAAAGGAACAATCGGCATTTATTAGTTTTACTATACTACTCATATAAAGGCACAGTGCTATTCAGATCGGACCACTATATCATATAGCTGTTATAGGAACGATTGGTCGATAATTAAGTTGCTGTATGAAAAAAATGTTGTTTTTAAGATATCTTGACCAAACTTGGTATTTATTAGTTTGACTTTACTCCTAATATATATACAAAGTCCTATTAAGGTCGGACCGCTACATCATATAGCTGCCATACGATCGATAGGTCGAAAATTAAGATTTTGTATGAAAAAACATTTTGTTTTCCAAGATATCTTGACCAAGCTCGGCATTTATTAGTTTTACTATACTCTTCATATATAGGCAAAATCTTATGAGGATCGGACCACTATATCATATAGCTGTCAAAGGAACAATCGGTCGAAAATTAAGCTGCTGTATGAAAAAACATTTTGTTTTTAAGATATCTTGACCAAACTCGGCAGTAATAAGTTTTACTTTACCAGCTCTAACTCCAAGAATCATTGAATAAAGAACCATCAAGAAAGTCTGACGTCTTCTAATCAGGGAACTATTAAACCCTATATCATATAGTTGACATACGAACGATCGGTCAAAAATTAAGTTATTGTATGAAAAAACATTTTATTTTTCAAGATATCTTGACCAAAGTCGGCATTTATTAGTTTTACTTTACTCCCCATATATGTGCAAAATCCTATTAAGATCGGACCACTATATCATATAGCCGCCATAGGATCGATCGGTCTAAAATTAAGTTTCTTTATAAAAAAACATTTTATTTTTCAAGGTATCTTGACATAACTCTCGGCATTTATTAGTTTTACTATACTCTTCATATATAGGCAAAATCTTATAAGGATCGGACCACTATATCATATAGCTGTCAAAGGAACAATCGGTCGAAAATTAAGCTGCTGTATTAAAAAACATTTTGTTTTTTAAGATATCTTGACCAAACTCGGCATTTAAAAGTTTATTTTACTCCTCATATATATACGAACGATCGGTCGAAAATTAAGTTGTATGAAAAATCATTTTGTTTTTCAAGATATCATGACCAAACATTTATTATTTTTATTTTACTCTGCAAAATCCTATTAAGGTCGGACCGCTATGTCGTATAGCTGCCATAGGATCGATAGGTCGAAAATTAAGATTTTGTATGAAAAACATTTTGTTTTTCAAGATACCTTGACCAAACTCGGCATTTATTAGTTTTACTTTACTCTTCATATATAGGCAAAATCTTATAAGGATCGGACCACTATATCATATAGCTGTCAAAGGAACAATCGGTCGAAAATTAAGCTGCTGTATTAAAAAACATTTTGTTTTTTAAGATATCTTGACCAAACTCGGCATTTAAAAGTTTTATTTTACTCCTCATATATATACGAACGATCGGTCGAAAATTAAGTTATTGTATGAAAAAACATTTTATTTTTCAAGATATCTTAACCAAAGTCGGCATTTATTAGTTTTACTTTACTCTTCATATATAGGCAAAATCCTATAAGAATTGGACCACTATATCATATATCTGTCATAGGAACGATCGGTCGAAAATTAAGTTTTTTTATGAAAAACATATTGTTTTTCAAGATATCTTGACCTAACTCTCGGCATTTATTAGTTTTACTATACTCTTCTTATATAGGCAAAATATAAGGATCGGACCACTGTATCATATAGCTGTCAAAGGAACAATCGGTCGTCAATTAAGTTGTATGAAAAATCATTTTGTTTTTCAAGACATCATGACCAAACATTTATTAGTTTTATTTTACTCCTCATATATATGCAAAATCCTATGAAGGTCGGACCACTATATCATATAGCTGTAATAGGAACGATCGGTCGAAAATTAAGTTGTTTTATGAAAAAACATTTTGTTTTCCTAGGTATCTTGACCAAACTCTCGGCATTTATTAGTTTTACTATACTCCTCATATAAAGGCAAAGTGCTATTAAGATCGGACCACTATATAATATATCTGTCATAGGAACGATCGGTCAAAAATTAAGTTGTATGAAAAAACATTTTGTTTGTCAAGATATCTTGACCAAACTCTCGGCATTTATTAGTTTTACTTTACTCCTTATATAAATGCAAAATCCTATTAAGGTCGGACCGCTATATCATATATCTGTCATAGGAACGATCGGTCGAAAATTAAGTTGTTTTATGAAAAACATTTTCTTTTTCAAGATATCTTGACATAACTCTTGGCATTTATTAGTTTTACTATACTCTTCATATATAGGCAAAATGCTATAATGATCAGACCACTATATCATATAGCTGTCAAAGGAACAATCGGCATTTATTAGTTTTACTAAACTCCTCATATAAAGGCACAGTGCAATTATGATCGGACCACTATATCATATAGCTGCCATAGGTTCGACCGGTCGAAAATTAAGTTTTTGTATGAAAAACATTTTGTTTTTCTAGATATCTTGACCAAACTCGGCATTTATTAGTTTTACTTTACTCCCCATATATGTGCAAAATCCTATTAAGATCGGACCACTATATCATATAGCCGCCATAGGATCGATCGGTCTAAAATTAAGTTTTTTTATGAAAAAACATTTTGTTTTCAAGATATCTTGACCTAACTTGCCATTTATTAGTTTGACTTTACTCCTTATATATAAGTAAAATCCTATTAAGGTCGGACCGCTATATCATATAGCTGCCTGGGATCGATAGGTCCAAAATTTAGTTGTTTTATGAAAAAACATTTTGTTTGTCAAGATATCTTGACCTAACTCTCGGCATTTATTAGTTTTACTATACTCTTCATATGTAGGCAAAATGCTATAAGGATCGGACCTCTATATCATATAGCTGTCAAAGGAACAATCGGCATTTATTAGTTTTACTATACTACTCATATAAAGGCACAGTGCTATTCAGATCGGACCACTATATCATATAGCTGTCATAGGAACGATTGGTCGATAATTAAGTTGCTGTATGAAAAAAAATGTTGTTTTTAAGATATATTGACCAAACTTGGCATTTATAAGATTGACTTTACTCCTAATATATATACAAAATCCTATTAAGGTCGGACCGCTACATCATATAGCTGCCATACGATCGATAGGTCGAAAATTAAGATTTTGTATGAAAAAACATTTTGTTTTCCAAGATATCTTGACCAAGCTCGGCATTTATTAGTTTTACTATACTCTTCATATATAGGCAAAATCTTATAAGGATCGGACCACTATATCATATAGCTGTCAAAGGAACAATCGGTCGAAAATTAAGCTGCTGTTTGAAAAAACATTTTGTTTTTTAGGATATCTTGACCAAACTCGGCAGTAATAAGTTTTAATTTACCACTCGTATATATGCAAAATACTATTAAGATCGGACCACTATATCATATAGCTGCCATATGATCGATCGGTCTAAAATTAAGTTGTATGAAAAAACATTTTGTTTTTCAAGATATCTTGACATAACTCTCGGCATTTATTAGTTTTACTATACTCTTCATATATAGGCAAAATGCTATAAGGATCGGACCACTATATCATATAGCTGCCACAGGATCGATCGATCGAAAATTAAGTTTTTGTATAAAAAATTATTTTTTTTTTCAAGATATCTTGACCAAACTTGGTATTTACTAGTTTTACTTTACTCCCCATATATGTGCAAAATCCTATTAAGATCGGACCACTATATAATATAGCTGCCATAGGATCGATCGGTCTAAAATTAAGCCTTTTTATGGAAAACCATTTTGTTTTCAAAATATCTTGACCAAACTTGGCATTTATTAGTTTGACTTTACTCCTTATATATATGCAAAATGCTATTAAGGTCGGAACGCTATATCATATAGCTGCCATAGGATCGATAGGTCGAAAATTAAGATTTTGTATGAAAAAACATTTTGTTTTTCAAGATATCTTGACCAAACTCGGCATTTATTAGTTTTGCTTTACTCTTCATATATAGGCAAAATCTTATAAGGATCGGACCACTATATCATATAGCTGTCAAAGGAACAATCGGTCGAAAATTAAGCTGCTGTATGAAAAAACATTTTGCTTTTTAAGATATCTTGACCAAACTCGGCATTGATAAGTTTTATTTTACTCCTCATATATATACGAATGATCGGTCGAAAATTAAGTTATTGTATGAAAAAACATTTTCTTTTTCAAGATATCTTGACATAACTCTTGGCATTTATTAGTTTTACTATACTCTTCATATATAGGCAAAATGCTATAAGGATCAGACCACTATATCATATAGCTGTCAAAGGAACAATCGGCATTTATTAGTTTTACTAAACTCCTCATATATAGGCACAGTGCAATTATGATCGGACCACTATATCATATAGCTGCCATTGGATCGACCGGTCGATAATTAAGTTTTTATATAAAAACATTTTGTTTTTCTAGATATCTTGACCAAACTCGGCATTTATTAGTTTTACTTTACTCCCCATATATGTGCAAAATCCTATTAAGATCGGACCACTATATCATATAGCCGCCATAGGATCGATCGGTCTAAAATTAAGTTTTTTATGAAAAAACATTTTGTTTTCAAGATATCTTGACCTAACTTGCCATTTATTAGTTTGACTTTACTCCTTATATATAAGTAAAATCCTATTAAGGTCGGACCGCTATATCATATAGCTGCCTGGGATCGATAGGTCCAAAATTTAGTTGTTTTATGAAAAAACATTTTGTTTGTCAAGATATCTTGACCTAACTCTCGGCATTTATTAGTTTTACTATACTCTTCACATATAGGCAAAATGCTATAAGGATCGGACCTCTATATCATATAGCTGTCAAAGGAACAATCGGCATTTATTAGTTTTACTATACTACTCATATAAAGGCACAGTGCTATTCAGATCGGACCAGTATATCATATAGCTGTCATAGGAACGATTGGTCGATAATTAAGTTGCTGTATGAAAAAAAATGTTGTTTTTAAGATATCTTGACCAAACTTGGCATTTATTAGTTTGACTTTACTCCTAATATATATACAAAATCCTATTAAGGTCGGACCGCTACATCATATAGCTGCCATACGATCGATAGGTCGAAAATTAAGATTTTGTATGAAAAAACATTTTGTTTTCCAAGATATCTTGACCAAGCTCGGCATTTAATAGTTTTACTATACTCTTCATATATAATCTTATAAGGATCGGACCACTATATCATATAGCTGTCAAAGGAACAATCGGTCGAAAATTAAGCTGCTGTTTGAAAAAACATTTTGTTTTTTAGGATATCTTGACCAAACTCGGCAGTAATAAGGTTTACTTTACCACTCATATATATGCAAAATCCTATTAAGATCGGACCACTATATCATATAGCTGCCATAGGAACGATAGGTCGAAAATTAAGTTATTGTATGAAAAAACATTTTATTTTTCAGGATATCTTGACCAAAGTCGGCATTTATTAAATTTGCTTTACTCTTCATATATAGGCAAAATCCTATAAGGATCGGACCACTATATCATATAGCTGTCAAAGGAACAATCGGTCGAAAATTAAGTTGTATGAAAAAACATTTTGTTTTTCAAGATATCTTGACATAACTCTCGGCATTTATTAGTTTTACTATACTCTTCATATATAGGCAAAATGCTATAAGGATCGGACCACTATATCATATAGCTGCCACAGGATCGATCGATCGAAAATTAAGTTTTTGTATAAAAAATTATTTTTTTTTTCAAGATATCTTGACCAAATTTGGTATTTACTAGTTTTACTTTACTCCCCATATATGTGCAAAATCCTATTAAGATCGGACCACTATATCATATAGCTGCCATAGGATCGATCGGTCTAAAATTAAGCCTTTTTATGGAAAACCATTTTGTTTTCAAGATATCTTGACCAAACTTGGCATTTATTAGTTTGACTTTACTCCTTATATATATGCAAAATCCTATTAAGGTCGGACCGCTATATCATATAGCTGCCATAGGACCGATAGGTCGAAAATTAAGATTTTGTATGAAAAAACATTTTGTTTTTCAAGATATCTTGACCAAACTCGGCATTTATAAGTTTTATTTTACTCCTCATATATATACTAACGATCGGTCGAAAATTAAGTTATTGTATGAAAAAAACATTTTATTTTTCAAGATATCTTAACCAAAGTCGGCATTTATTAGTTTTACTATACTCTTCATATATAGGCAAAATCTTATAAGGATCGGACCATATCATATATCTGTCATAGGAACGATCGGTCGAAAATTAAGTTGTTTTATGAAAAACATTTTGTTTTTCAAGATATCTTTACATAACTCTCGGCATTTATTAGTTATACTATACTCTTCATATATAGGCAAAATGCTATAAGGATCGGACCACTATATCATATAGCTGTCAAGGGAACAATCGGTCGTCAGTTAAGTTGTATGAAAAATCAATTTGTTTTTCAAGATATCATGACCAAACATTTATTAGTTTTATTTTACTCCTCATATATATGCAAAATCCTATGAAGGTCGGACCACTATATCATATAGCTGTCATAGGAACGATCGGTCGAAAATTAAGTTGTTTTATGAAAAAACAAACATGTTTTCCCAGGTATCTTGACCAAACTCTCGGCATTTATTAGTTTTACTATACTCCTCATATAAAGGCAAAGTGCTATTAAGATCGGACCACTATATCATATAGCTGTCATAGGAACGATCGGTCAAAAATTAAGTTGTATGAAAAAACATTTTGTTTGTCAAGATATATTGACCAAACTCTCGGCATTTAATAGTTTTACTTTACTCCTTATATAAATGCAAAATCCTATTAAGGTCGGACCGCTATATCATATATCTGTCATAGGAACGATCGGTCGAAAATTAAGTTGTTTTATGAAAAACATTTTGTTTTTCAAGATATCTCGACATAACTCTTGGCATTTATTAGTTTTACTATACTCTTCATATATAGGCAAAATGCTATAAGGATCAGACCACTATATCATATAGCTGTCAAAGGAACAATCGGCATTTATTAGTTTTACTAAACTCCTCATATATAGGGACAGTGCAATTATGATCGGACCACTATATCATATAGCTGCCATAGGATCGACCGGTCGAAAATTAAGTTTTTTTATGAAAAACATTTTGTTTTTCTAGATATCTTGACCAAACTCGGCATTTATTAGTTTTACTTTACTACCCATATATGTGCAAAATCCTATTAAGATCGGACCACTATATCATATAGCCGCCATAGGATCGATCGGGCTAAAATTAAGTTTTTTTATGAAAAACCATTTTGTTTTCAAGATATCTTGACCTAACTTGCCATTTATTAGTTTGACTTTACTCCTTATATATATGCAAAATCCTATTAAGGTCGGACCGCTATATCATATAGCTGCCTGGGATCGATAGGTCCAAAATTTAGTTGTTTTATGAAAAAACATTTTGTTTGTCAAGATATCTTGACCTAACTCTCGGCATTTATTAGTTTTACTATACTCTTCATATATAGGCAAAATGCTATAAGGATCGGACCTCTATATTATATAGCTGTCAAAGGAACAATCGGCATTTATTAGTTTTACTATACTACTCATATAAAGGCACAGTGCTATTAAGATCGGACCACTATATCATATAGCTGTCATAGGAACGATTGGTCGATAATTAAGTTGCTGTATGAAAAAAAATGTTGTTTTTAAGATATCTTGACCAAACTTGGCATTTATTAGTTTGACTTTACTCCTAAAATATATACAAAATCCTATTAAGGTCGGACCGCTACATCATATAGCTGTCAAAGGAACAATCGGTCGAAAATTAAGATGTATGAAAAAACATTTTGTTTTTCAAGATATCTTGACATAACTCTCGGCACTTAATAGTTTTACTATACTCTTCAAATATAGGCAAAATGCTATAAGGATCGGACCACTATATCATATAGCTGCCACAGGATCGATCGATCGAAAATTAAGTTTTTGTATAAAAAATTATTTTTTTTTTCAAGATATCTTGACCAAACTTGGTATTTACTAGTTTTACTTTACTCCCCATATATGTGCAAAATCCTATGAAGATCGGACCACTATATCATATAGCTGCCATAGGATCGATCGGTCTAAAATTAAGCCTTTCTATGGAAAACCATTTTGTTTTCAAGATATCTTGACCAAACTTGGCATTTATTAGTTTGACTTTACTCCTTATATATATGCAAAATCCTATTAAGGTCGGACCGCTATATCATATAGCTGCCATAGGATCGATAGGTCGAAAATTAAGATTTTGTATGAAAAAACATTTTGTTTTCCAAGATATCTTGACCAAACTCGGCATTTATTAGTTTTGCTTTACTCTTCATATATAGGCAAAATCTTATAAGGATCGGACCACTATATCATATAGCTGTCAAAGGAACAATCGGTCGAAAATTAAGCTGCTGTATGAAAAAACATTTTGTTTTTTAAGATATCTTGACCAAACTCGGCATTTATAAGTTTTATTTTACTCCTCATATATATACGAACGATCGGTCGAAAATTAAGTTATTGTATGAAAAAACATTTTATTTTTCAAGATATCTTAACCAAAGTCGGCATTTATTAGTTTTACTATACTCTTCATATATAGGCAAAATCCTATAAGGATCGGACCACTATATCATATAGCTGTCAAAGGAACAATCGGTCGTCAGTTAAGTTGTATGAAAAATCATTTTGTTTTTCAAGATATCTTGACCAAACTTGGTATTTACTAGTTTTACTTTACTCCCCATATATGTGCAAAATCCTATGAAGATCGGACCACTATATCATATATCTGTCATAGGAACGATCGGTCGAAAATTAAGTTGTTTTATGAAAAACATTTTGTTTTTCAAGATATCTTTACATAACTCTCGGCATTTATTAGTTTTACTATACTCTTCATATGTAGGCAAAATGCTATAAGGATCGGACCACTATATCATATAGCTGTCAAAGGAACAATCGGTCGTCAGTTAAGTTGTATGAAAAATCATTTTGTTTTTCAAGATATCATGACCACACATTTATTAGTTTTATTTTACTCCTCATATATATGCAAAATCCTATGAAGGTCGGACCACTATATCATATAGCTGTCATAGGAACGATCGGTCGAAAATTAAGTTGTTTTATGAAAAAACATTTTGTTTTCCCAGGTATCTTGACCAAACTCTCGGCATTTATTAGTTTTACTATACTCCTCATATAAAGGCAAAGTGCTATTAAGATCGGACCACTATATCATATAGCTGTCATAGGAACGATCGGTTAAAAATTAAGTTGTATGAAAAAACATTTTGTTTGTCAAGATATATTGACCAAACTCTCGGCATTTAATAGTTTTACTTTACTCCTTATATAAATGCAAAATCCTATTAAGGTCGGACCGCTATATCATATATCTGTCATAGGAACGATCGGTCGAAAATTAAGTTGTTTTATGAAAAACATTTTGTTTTTCAAGATATCTCGACATAACTCTTGGCATTTATTAGTTTTACTATACTCTTCATATATAGGCAAAATTCTATAAGGATCAGACCACTATATCATATAGCTGTCAAAGGAACAATCGGCATTTATTAGTTTTACTAAACTCCTCATATATAGGCACAGTGCAATTATGATCGGACCACTATATCATATAGCTGCCATAGGATCGACCGGTCGAAAATTAAGTTTTTGTATGAAAAACATTTTGTTTTTCTAGATATCTTGACCAAACTCGGCATTTATTAGTTTTACTTTACTACCCATATATGTGCAAAATCCTATTAAGATCGGACCACTATATCATATAGCCGCCATAGGATCGATCGGGCTAAAATTAAGTTTTTTTATGAAAAACCATTTTGTTTTCAAGATATCTTGACCTAACTTGCCATTTATTAGTTTGACTTTACTCCTTATATATGCAAAATCCTATTAAGGTCGGCCCGCTATATCATATAGCTGCCTGGGATCGATAGGTCCAAAATTAAGTTGTTGTATGAAAAAACATTTTGTTTGTCAAGATATCTTGACCTAACTCTCGGCATTTATTAGTTTTACTATACTCTTCATATATAGGCAAAATGCTGTAAGGATCGGACCTCTATATTATATAGCTGTCAAAGGAACAATCGTCATTTATTAGTTTTACTATACTACTCATATAAAGGCACAGTGCTATTAAGATCGGACCACTATATCATATAGCTGTCATAGGAACGATTGGTCGATAATTAAGTTGCTGTATGAAAAAAAATGTTGTTTTTAAGATATCTTGACCAAACTTGGCATTTATTAGTTTGACTTTACTCCTAAAATATATACAAAATCCTATTAAGGTCGGACCGCTACATCATATAGCTGTCAAAGGAACAATCGGTCGAAAATTAAGTTGTATGAAAAAACATTTTGTTTTCAAGATATCTTGAGATAACTCTCGGCATTTAATAGTTTTACTATACTCTTCATATATAGGCAAAATGCTATAAGGATCGGACCACTATATCATATAGCTGCCACAGGATCGATCGATCGAAAATTAAGTTTTTGTATAAAAAATTATTTTTTTTTTCAAGATATCTTGACCAAACTTGGTATTTACTAGTTTTACTTTACTCCCCATATATGTGCAAAATCCTATTAAGATCGGACCACTATATCATATAGCTGCCATAGGATCGATCGGTCTAAAATTAAGCCTTTTTATGGAAAACCATTTTGTTTTCAAGATATCTTGACCAAACTTGGCATTTATTAGTTTGACTTTACTCCTTATATATATGCAAAATCCTATTAAGGTCGGACCGCTATATCATATAGCTGCCATAGGATCGATAGGTCGAAAATTTAGTTGTTTTATTATGAAAAACCATTTTGTTTTCAAGATATCTTGACCTAACTTGCCATTTATTAGTTTGACTTTACTCCTTATATATATGCAAATCCTATTAAGGTCGGACCGCTATATCATATAGCTGCCTGGGATCGATAGGTCCAAAATTTAGTTGTTTTATGAAAAAACATTTTGTTTGTCAAGATATCTTGACCTAACTCTCGGCATTTATTAGTTTTACTATACTCTTCATATATAGGCAAAATGCTATAAGGATCGGACCTCTATATCATATAGCTGTCAAAGGAACAATCGGCATTTATTAGTTTTACTATACTACTCATATAAAGGCACAGTGCTATTAAGATCGGACCACTATATCATATAGCTGTCATAGGAACGATTGGTCGATAATTAAGTTGCTGTATGAAAAAAAATGTTGTTTTTAAGATATCTTGACCAAACTTGGCATTTATTAGTTTGACTTTACTCCTAAAATATATACAAAATCCTATTAAGGTCGGACCGCTACATCATATAGCTGCCATAGGATCGATAGGTCGAAAATTAAGATTTTTTATGAAAAAACATTTTGTTTTTCAAGATATCTTGACCAAGCTCGGCATTTATTAGTTTTACTATACTCTTCATATATAGGCTAAATGCTATAAGGATCAGACCACTATATCATATAGCTGTCAAAGGAACAATCGGCATTTATTAGTTTTACTAAACTCCTCATATATAGGCACAGTGCAATTATGATCGGACCACTATATCATATAGCTGCCATAGGATCGACCGGTCGAAAATTAAGTTTTTGTATGAAAAACATTTTGTTTTTCTAGATATCTTGACCAAACTCGGCATTTATTAGA
This sequence comes from Drosophila americana, assembly GCA_030788265.1. Lineage (NCBI taxonomy): Eukaryota > Metazoa > Arthropoda > Insecta > Diptera > Drosophilidae > Drosophila > Drosophila americana. The sequence goes on along the minus strand of JAURSC010000246.1, from coordinate 156,613 downwards.
TTTACTTTACTCCCCATATATGTGCAAAATCCAATTAAGATCGGACCACTATATCATATAGCCCCCATAGGATCGATCGGTCTAAAATTAAGTTTTTTTATGAAAAAACATTTTGTTTTCAAGATATCTTGACCTAACTTGCCATTTATTAGTTTGACTTTACTCCTTATATATATGCAAAATCCTATTAAGGTCGGACCGCTATATCATATAGCTGCCTGGGATCGATAGGACGAAAATTTAGTTGTTTTATGAAAAAACATTTTGTTTGTCAAGATATCTTGACCTAACTCTCGGCATTTATTAGTTTTACTATACTCTTCATATATAGGCAAAATGCTATAAGGATCGGACCTCTATATCATATAGCTGTCAAAGGAACAATCGGTCGAAAATTAAGTTGTTGTATGAAAAAACATTTTGTTTTTTAAGATATCTTGACCAAACTCGGCAGTAATAAGTTTTACTATACCACTCATATATATGCAAAATCCTATTAAGATCGGACCACTATATCATATAGCTGCCATACGAACGATAGCTCGAAAATTAAGTTATTGTATGAAAAAACATTTTATTTTTCAAGATATCTTAACCAAAGTCGGCATTTATTAGTTTTACTATACTCTTCATATATAGTCAAAATCCTATAAGGATCGGACCACTATATCATATATCTGTCATAGGAACGATCGGTCGAAATTAAGTTGTTTTATGAAAAACATTTTGTTTTTCAAGATATCTTTACATAACTCTCGGCATTTATTAGTTTTACTATACTCTTCATATATAGGCAAAATCCTATAAGGATCGGACCACTATATCATATATCTGTCAAAGGAACAATCGGTCGTCAATTAAGTTGTATGAAAAATCATTTTGTTTTTCAAGATATCATGACCAAACATTTATTAGTTTTATTTTACTCCTCATATATATGCAAAATCCTATGAAGGTCGGACCATTATATCATATGGCTGTCATGGGAACGATCGGTCGAAAATTAAGTTGTTTTATGAAAAAACATTTTGTTTTCCCAGGTATCTTGACCAAACTCTCGGCATTTATTAGTTTTACTATACTCCTCATATAAAGGCAAAGTGCTATTAAGATCGGACCACTATATCATATAGCTGTCATAGGAACGATCGGTCAAAAATTAAGTTGTATGAAAAACATTTTGTTTGTCAAGATATATTGACCAAACTCTCGGCATTTAATAGTTTTACTTTACTCCTTATATAAATGCAAAATCCTATTAAGGTCGTACCGCTATATCATATATCTGTCATAGGAACGATCGGTCGAAAATTAAGTTGTTTTATGAAAAACATTTTGTTTTTCAAGATATCTTGACATAACTCTTGGCGTTTATTAGTTTTACTATACTCTTCATATATAGGCAAAATGCTATAATGATCAGACCACTATTTCATATAGCTGTCAAAGGAACAATCGGCATTTATTAGTTTTACTAAACTCCTCATATATAGGCACAGTGCAATTATGATCGGACCACTATATCATATAGCTGCCATAGGATCGACCGGTCGAAAATTAAGTTTTTGTATGAAAAACATTTTGTTTTTCTAGATATCTTGACCAAACTCGGCATTTATTAGTTTTACTTTACTCCCCATATATGTGCAAAATCCTATTAACATCGGACCACTATATCATATAGCCGCCATAGGATCGATCGGGCTAAAATTAAGTTTTTTTATGAAAAACCATTTTGTTTTCAAGATATCTTGACCTAACTTGCCATTTATTAGTTTGACTTTACTCCTTATATATATGCAAAATCCTATTAAGGTCGGACCGCTATATCATATAGCTGCCTGGGATCGATAGGTCAAAAATTTAGTTGTTTTATGAAAAAACATTTTGTTTGTCAAGATATCTTGACCTAACTCTCGGCATTTATTAGTTTTACTATACTCTTCATATATAGGCAAAGTGCTATTAAGATCGGACCACTATATCATATATCTGTCATAGGAACGATCGGTCGAAAATTAAGTTGTTTTATGAAAAACATTTTGTTTTTCAAGATATCTTTACATAACTCTCGGCATTTATTAGTTTTACTATACTCTTCATATATAGGCAAAATCCTATAAGGATCGGACCACTATATCATATATCTGTCAAAGGAACAATCGGTCGTCAATTAAGTTGTATGAAAAATCATTTTGTTTTTCAAGATATCATGACCAAACATTTATTAGTTTATTTTACTCCTCATATATGCAAAATCCTATGAAGGTCGGACCACTATATCATATAGCTGTCATAGGAACGATCGGTCTAAAATTAAGTTGTTTTATGAAAAAAACATTTTGTTTTCCAGGTATCTTGACCAAACTCTCGGCATTTATTAGTTTTACTATACTCCTCATATAAAGACAAAGTGCTATTAAGATCGGACCACTATATCTATAGCTGTCATAGGAACGATCGGTCAAAATTAAGTTGTATGAAAAAACATTTTGTTTGTCAAGATATATTGACCAAACTCTCGGCATTTAATAGTTTTACTTTACTCCTTATATAAATGCAAAATCCTATTAAGGTCGTACCGCTATATCATATATCTGTCATAGGAACGATCGGTCGTCAATTAAGTTGTATGAAAAACATTTTGTTTTTCAAGATATCTTGACATAACTCTTGGCATTTATTAGTTTTACTATACTCTTCATATATCAAGATATCTTGACATAACTCTTGGCATTTATTAGTTTTACTATACTCTTCTATATAGGCAAAATGCTATAATCAGACCACTATATCATATAGCTGTCAAAGGAACAATCGGCATTTATTAGTTTTACTAAACTCCGCATATATAGGCACAGTGCAATTATGATCGGACCACTATATCAGATAGCTGCCATAGGATCGACCGGTCGAAAATTAAGTTTTTGTATGAAAAACATTTTGTTTTTCTAGATATCTTGACCAAACTCGGCATTTATTAGTTTAACTTTACTCCCCATATATGTGCAAAATCCTATTAACATCGGACCACTATATCATATATCTGTCATAGAACGATCGGTCGAAATTAAGTTGTTTTATGAAAAACATTTTGTTTTTCAAGATATCTTGACCAAAGTCGGCGTTTATTAGTTTTACTTTTTTCTTCATATATAGGCAAAATCCTATAAGGATCGGACCACTATATCATATAGCTGTCAAAGGAACAATCGGTCGTCATTAAGTTGTATGAAAAATCATTTTGTTTTTCAAGATATCATGACCAAACATTATTAGTTTTATTTTACTCCTCATATATATGCAAAATCCTATGAAGGTCGGACCACTATATCATATAGCTGTCAAAGGAACAATCGGTCGAAAATTAAGCTGCTGTATGAAAAAACATTTTGTTTTTTAAGATATCTTGACCAAACTCGGCAGTAATAAGTTTTACTATACCACTCATATATATGCAAAATCCTATTAAGATCGGACCACTATATCATATAGCTGCCATACGAACGATAGCTCGAAAATTAAGTTATTGTATGAAAAACATTTTATTTTTCAGGATATCTTGACCAAAGTCGGCGTTTATTAGTTTTACTTTTTCTTCATATATAGGCAAAATCCTATAAGGATCGGACCACTATATCATATAGCTGTCAAAGGAACAATCGGTCGTCAATTAAGTTGTATGAAAAATCATTTTGTTTTTCAAGATATCATGACCAAACATTTATTAGTTTTATTTTACTCCTTATATATATGCAAAATCCTATGAAGTTTGGACCACTATATCATATAGATGTCATAGGAATGATCGGTCGAAAATTAAGTTGTATGAAAAAACATTTTGTTTTTCAAGATATCTTGACATAACTCTCGGCATTTATTAGTTTTACTATACTCTTCATATATAGGCAAAATGCTACAAGGATCGGACCACTATATCATATAGCTGCCACAGGATCGATCGATCGAAAATTAAGTTTTTGTATAAAAAATTATTTTGTTTTTCAAGATATCTTGACCAAACTCGGTATTTATTAGTTTTACTTTACTCCCCATATATGTGCAAAATCCTATTAAGATCGGACCAATATATCATATAGCTGCCATAGGATCGATCGGTCTAAAATTAAGCTTTTTTATGAAAAACCATTTTGTTTTCAAGATATCTTGACCAAACTTGGCATTAATTAGTTTGACTTTACTCCTTATATATATGCAAAATCCTATTAAGGTCGGACCGCTATATCATATAGCTGCCATAGGATCGATAGGTCGAAAATTAATTTTTGTATGAAAAAACATTTTGTTTTTCAAGATATCTTGACCAAACTCGGCATTTATTAGTTTTACTTTACTTTTCATATATAGGCAAAATCTTATAAGGATCGGACCACTATATCATATAGCTGTCAAAGGAACAATCGGTCGAAAATTAAGCTGCTGTATGAAAAAACATTTGTTTTTAAGATATCTTGACCAAACTCGGCATTTATAAGTTTATTTTACTCCTCATATATATACGAACGATCGGTCGAAAATTAACTTATTGTATGAAAAAACATTTTATTTTTCAGGATATCTTGACCAAGTCGGCATTTATTAGTTTTACTTTACTCTTCATATATAGGCAAAATCCTATAAGGATCGGACCACTATATCATATATCTGTCATAGGAACGATCGATCGAAAATTAAGTTGTTTTATGAAAAACATTTTGTTGTTCAAGATATCTTTACATAACTCTCGGCATTTATTAGTTTTACTATACTCTTCATATATAGGCAAAATCCTATAAGGATCGGACCACTATATCATATATCTGTCAAAGGAACAATCGGTCGTCAATTAAGTTGTATGAAAAAATCATTTTGTTTTTCAAGATATCATGACCAAACATTTATTAGTTTTATTTTACTCCTCATATATATGCAAAATCCTATGAAGGTCGGACCACTATATCATATAGCTGTCATAGGAACGATCGGTCGAAAATTAAGTTGTTTTATGAAAAAACATTTTGTTTTCCCAGGTATCTTGACCAAACTCTCGGCATTTATTAGTTTTACTATACTCCTCATATAAAGGCAAAGTGCTATTAAGATCGGACCACTATATCATATAGCTGTCATAGGAACGATCGGTCAAAAATTAAGTTGTATGAAAAAACATTTTGTTTGTCAAGATATATTGACCAAACTCTCGGCATTTAATAGTTTTACTTTACTCCTTATATAAATGCAAAATCCTATTAAGGTCGTACCGCTATATCATATATCTGTCATAGGAACGATCGGTCGAAAATTCAGTTGTTTTATGAAAAACATTTTGTTTTTCAAGATATCTTGACATAACTCTTGGCATTTATTAGTTTTGCTATACTCTTCATATATAGGCAAAATGCTATAAGGATCAGACCACTATTTCATATAGCTGTCAAAGGAACAATCGGCATTTATTAGTTTTACTAAACTCCTCATATATAGGCACAGTGCAATTATGAGCGGACCACTATATCATATAGCTGCCATAGGATCGACCGGTCGAAAATTAAGTTTTTGTATGAAAAACATTTTGTTTTTCTAGATATCTTGACCAAACTCGGCATTTATTAGTTTAACTTTACTCCCCATATATGTGCAAAATCCTATTAACATCGGACCACTATATCATATAGCCGCCATAGGATCGATCGGGCTAAAATTAAGTTTTTTTATGAAAAACCATTTTGTTTGCAAGATATCTTGACCTAACTTGCCATTTATTAGTTTGACTTTACTCCTTATATATATAAGGTCGGACCGCTATATCATATAGCTGCCTGGGATCGATAGGTCAAAAATTTAGTTTTTTATGAAAAACATTTTGTTTTTCAAGATATCTTGACATAACTCTTGGCATTTATTAGTTTTGCTATACTCTTCATATATAGGCAAAATGCTATAAGGATCAGACCACTATTTCATATAGCTGTCAAAGGAAACAATCGGCATTTATTAGTTTTACTAAAACTCCTCATATATAGGCACAGTGCAATTATGAGCGGACCACTATATCATATAGCTGCCATAGGATCGACCGGTCGAAAATTAAGTTGTTTTATGAAAAAACATTTTGTTTTCCCAGGTATCTTGACCAACTCTCGGCATTTATTAGTTTTACTATACTCCTCATATAAAGGCACAAAGTGCTATTAAGATCGGACCACTATATCATATAGCTGTCAAAGGAACAATCGGTCGAAAATTAAGCTGCTGTATGCTACAATGAAAAAACATTTTGTTTTTTAAGATATCTTGACCAAACTCGGCAGTAATAAGTTTTACTATACCACTCATATATATGCAAAATCCTATTAAGATCGGACCACTATATCATATAGCTGCCATACGAACGAAAGCTCGAAAATTAAGTTATTGTATGAAAAAACATTTTATTTTTCAGGATATCTTAACCAAAGTCGACATTTATTAGTTTTACTTTACTCTTCATATATAGGCAAAATCCTATACGGATCGGACCACTATATCATATAGCTGTCAAAGGAACAATTGGTCGAAAATTAAGTTGTATGAAAAAACATTTTTCAAGATATCTTGACATAACTCTCGGCATTTATTAGTTTTACTATACTCTTCATATATAGGCAAAATGCTACAAGGATCGGACCACTATATCATATAGCTGCCACAGGATCGATCGATCGAAAATTAAGTTTTTGTATAAAAAATTTTTTGTTTTTCAAGATATCTTGACCAAACTCGGTATTTATTAGTTTTACTTTACTCCCCATATATGTGCAAGATCCTATTAAGATCGGACCAATATATCATATAGCTGCCATAGGATCGATCGATCTAAAATTAAGCTTTTTTATGAAAAAACATTTTGTTTTCAAGATATCTTGACCAAACTTGGCATTAAATTAATTTGACTTTACTCCTTATATATATGCAAAATCCTATTAAGGTCGGACCGCTATATCATATAGCTGCCATAGGATCGATAGGTCGAAAATTAATTTTTGTATGAAAAAACATTTTGTTTTTCAAGATATCTTGACCAAACTCGGCATTTATTAGTTTTACTTTACTTTTCATATATAGGCAAAATCTTATAAGGATCGGACCACTATATCATATAGCTGTCAAAGGAACAACCGGTCGAAAATTAAGCTGCTGTATGAAAAAAACATTTTGTTTTTTAAGATATCTTGACCAAACTCGGCATTTATAAGTTTATTTTACTCCTCATATATATACGAACGATCGGTCGAAAATTAACTTATTGTATGAAAAAACATTTTATATTTCAAGATATCTTAACCAAAGTCGGCATTTATTAGTTTTACTATACTCTTCATATATAGGCAAAATCCTATAAGGAGCGGACCACTATATCATATATCTGTCATAGGAACGATCGGTCGAAAATTAAGTTGTTTTATGAAAAACATTTTGTTTTTCAAGATATCTTGACATAACTCTCGGCATTTATTAGTTTTTCTTTACTCTTCATATATAGGCAAAATGCTATAAGGATCGGACCACTATATCATATAGCTGTCAAAGGAACAATCGGTCGTGAATTAAGTTGTATGAAAAATCATTTTGTTTCTCAAGATATCATGACCAAACATTTATTAGTTTTATTTACTCCTCATATATATGCAATATCATATAGCTGTCATAGGAACGATCGGTCGAAAATTAAGTTTTTTTATGAAAAACATATTGTTTTTCAAGATATCTTGACCTAACTCTCGGCATTTATTAGTTTTACTATACTCTTCATATATAGGCAAAATCTTATAAGGATCGGACCACTATATCATATAGCTGTCAAAGGAACAATCGGTCGAAAATTAAGCTGCTGTATTAAAAAACATTTGTGTTTTTAAGATATCTTGACCAAACTCGGCATTTAAAAGTTTTATTTTACTCCTCAATATATACGAACGATCGGTCGAAAATTAAGTTGTATGAAAAATCATTTTGTTTTTCAAGATATCATGACCAAACATTTATTATTTTATTTTACTCCTCATATATATGCAAAATCCTATTAAGGTCGGACCGCTATATCGTATAGCTGCCATAGGATCGATAGGTCGAAAATTAAGATTTTGTATGAAAAAACATTTTGTTTTTCAAGATATCTTGACCAAACTCGGCATTTATTAGTTTTACTTTACTCTTCATATATAGGCAAAATCTTATAAGGATCGGACCACTATATCATATAGCTGTCAAAGGAACAATCGGTCGAAAATTAAGCTGCTGTATTAAAAAACATTTGGTTTTTTAAGATATCTTGACCAAACTCGGCATTTAAAAGTTTATTTTACTCCTCATATATATACGAACGATCGGTCGAAAATTAAGTTATTGTATGAAAAAACATTTTTTTTCAAGATATCTTAACCAAAGTCGGCATTTATTAGTTTTACTTTACTCTTCATATATAGGCAAAATCCTATAAGAATTGGACCACTATATCATATATCTGTCATAGGAACGATCGGTCGAAAATTAAGTTTTTTATGAAAAACATATTGTTTTTCAAGATATCTTGACCTAACTCTCGGGATTTATTAGTTTTACTATACTCTTCTTATATAGGCAAAATATAAGGATCGGACCACTGTATCATATAGCTGTCAAAGGAACAATCGGTCGTCAATTAAGTTGTATGAAAAATCATTTGTTTTTCAAGACATCATGACCAAACATTTATTAGTTTTATTTTACTCCTCATATATATGCAAAATCCTATGAAGGTCGGACCACTATATCATATAGCTGTAATAGGAACGATCGGTCGAAAATTAAGTTGTTTTATGAAAAAACATTTTGTTTTCCTAGGTATCTTGACCAAACTCTCGGCATTTATTAGTTTTACTATACTCCTCATATAAAGGCAAAGTGCTATTAAGATCGGACCACTATATCATATAGCTGTCATAGGAACGATCGGTCAAAAATTAAGTTGTATGAAAAAACATTTTGTTTGTCAAGATATCTTGACCAAACTCTCGGCATTTATTAGTTTTACTTTACTCCTTATATAAATGCAAAATCCTATTAAGGTCGGACCGCTATATCATATATCTGTCATAGGAACGATCGGTCGAAAATTAAGTTTTATGAAAAACATTTTCTTTTTCAAGATATCTTGACATAACTCTTGGCATTATTAGTTTTACTATACTCTTCATATATAGGCAAAATGCTATAAGGATCAGACCACTACATCATATAGCTGTCAAAGGAACAATCGGCATTTATTAGTTTTACTAAACTCCTCATATATAGGCACAGTGCAATTATGATCGGACCACTATATCATATAGCTGCCATAGGATCGACCGGTCGAAAATTAAGTTTTTGTATGAAAAACATTTTGTTTTTCTAGATATCTTGACCAAACTCGGCATTTATTAGTTTTACTTTACTCCCCATATATGTGCAAAATCCTATTAAGATCGGACCACTATATCATATAGCCGCCATAGGATCGATCGGTCTAAAATTAAGTTTTTTTATGAAAAAACATTTTGTTTTCAAGATATCTTGACCTAACTTGCCATTTATTAGTTTGACTTTACTCCTTATATATAAGTAAAATCCTATTAAGGTCGGACCGCTATATCATATAGCTGCCTGGGATCGATAGGTCCAAAATTTAGTTGTTTTATGAAAAAACATTTTGTTTGTCAAGATATCTTGACCTAACTCTCGGCATTTATTAGTTTTACTATACTTCATATGTAGGCAAAATGCTATAAGGATCGGACCTCTATATCATATAGCTGTCAAAGGAACAATCGGCATTTATTAGTTTTACTATACTACTCATATAAAGGCACAGTGCTATTCAGATCGGACCCTATATCATATAGCTGTCATAGGAACGATTGGTCGATAATTAAGTTGCTGTATGAAAAAAAAATGTTGTTTTTAAGATATCTTGACCAAACTTGGCATTTATAAGATTGACTTTACTCCTAATATATATACAAAATCCTATTAAGGTCGGACCGCTACATCATATAGCTGCCATACGATCGATAGGTCGAAAATTAAGATTTTGTATGAAAAAACATTTTGTTTTCAAGATATCTTGACCAAGCTCGGCATTTATTAGTTTTACTATACTCTTCATATATAGGCAAAATCTTATTAAGATCGGACCACTATATCATATAGCTGTCAAAGGAACAATCGGTCGAAAATTAAGCTGCTGTTTGAAAAAACATTTTGTTTTTTAGGATATCTTGACCAAACTCGGCAGTAATAAGTTTTAATTTACCACTCGTATATATGCAAAATACTATTAAGATCGGACCACTATATCATATAGCTGCCATAGGATCGATCGGTCTAAAATTAAGTTGTATGAAAAAACATTTTGTTTTTCAAGATATCTTGACATAACTCTCGGCATTTATTAGTTTTACTATACTCTTCATATATAGGCAAAATGCTATAAGGATCGGACCACTATATCATATAGCTGCCACAGGATCGATCGATCGAAAATTAAGTTTTTGTATAAAAAATTATTTTTTTTTTCAAGATATCTTGACCAAACTTGGTATTTACTAGTTTTACTTTACTCCCCATATATGTGCAAAATCCTATTAAGATCGGACCACTATATCATATAGCTGCCATAGGATCGATCGGTCTAAAATTAAGCCTTTTTATGGAAAACCATTTTGTTTTCAAGATATCTTGACCAAACTTGGCATTTATTAGTTTGACTTTACTCCTTATATATATGCAAAATCCTATTAAGGTCGGACCGCTATATCATATAGCTGCCATAGGATCGATAGGTCGAAAATTAAGATTTTGTATGAAAAAACATTTTGTTTTTCAAGATATCTTGACCAAACTCGGCATTTATTAGTTTTGCTTTACTCTCATATAGGCAAAATCTTATAAGGATCGGACCACTATATCATATAGCTGTCAAAGGAACAATCGGTCGAAAATTAAGCTGCTGTATGAAAAAACATTTTGTTTTTTAAGATATCTTGACCAAACTCGGCATTGATAAGTTTTATTTTACTCCTCATATATATACGAATGATCGGTCGAAAATTAAGTTATTGTATGAAAAAACATTTTCTTTTTCAAGATATCTTGACATAACTCTTGGCATTTATTAGTTTTACTATACTCTTCATATATAGGCAAAATGCTATAAGGATCAGACCACTATATCATATAGCTGTCAAAGGAACAATCGGCATTTATTAGTTTTACTAAACTCCTCATATATAGGCACAGTGCAATTATGTTCGGACCACTATATCATATAGCTGCCATTGGATCGACCGGTCGAAAATTAAGTTTTTGTATAAAAAACATTTTGTTTTTCTAGATATCTTGACCAAACTCGGCATTTATTAGTTTTACTTTACTCCCCATATATGTGCAAAATCCTATTAAGATCGGACCACTATATCATATAGCCGCCATAGGATCGATCGGTCTAAAATTAAGTTTTTTTATGAAAAAACATTTTGTTTTCAAGATATCTTGACCTAACTTGCCATTTATTAGTTTGACTTTACTCCTTTATATAAGTAAAATCCTATTAAGGTCGGACCGCTATATCATATAGCTGCCTGGGATCGATAGGTCCAAAATTTAGTTGTTTTATGACAAACATTTTGTTTGTCAAGATATTGACCTAACTCTCGGCATTTATTAGTTTTACTATACTCTTCATATGTAGGCAAAATGCTATAAGGATCGGACCTCTATATCATATAGCTGTCAAAGGAACAATCGGCATTTATTAGTTTTACTATACTACTCATATAAAGGCACAGTGCTATTCAGATCGGACCACTATATCATATAGCTGTCATAGGAACGATTGGTCGATAATTAAGTTGCTGTATGAAAAAAATGTTGTTTTTAAGATATCTTGACCAAACTTGGCATTTATAAGATTGACTTTACTCCTAATATATATACAAAATCCTATTAAGGTCGGACCGCTACATCATATAGCTGCCATACGATCGATAGGTCGAAAATTAAGATTTTGTATGAAAAAACATTTTGTTTTCCAAGATATCTTGACCAAGCTCGGCATTTATTAGTTTTACTATACTCTTCATATATAGGCAAAATCTTATTAAGATCGGACCACTATATCATATAGCTGTCAAAGGAACAATCGGTCGAAAATTAAGCTGCTGTTTGAAAAAACATTTGTTTTTTAGGATATCTTGACCAAACTCGGCAGTAATAAGTTTTAATTTACCACTCGTATATATGCAAAATACTATTAAGATCGGACCACTATATCATATAGCTGCCATAGGATCGATCGGTCTAAAATTAAGTTGTATGAAAAAACATTTTGTTTTTCAAGATATCTTGACATAACTCTCGGCATTTATTAGTTTTACTATACTCTTCATATATAGGCAAAATGCTATAAGGATCGGACCACTATATCATATAGCTGCCACAGGATCGATCGATCGAAAATTAAGTTTTTGTATAAAAAATTATTTTTTTTTCAAGATATCTTGACCAAACTTGGTATTTACTAGTTTTACTTTACTCCCCATATATGTGCAAAATCCTATTAAGATCGGACCACTATATCATATAGCTGCCATAGGATCGATCGGTCTAAAATTAAGCCTTTTTATGGAAAACCATTTTGTTTTCAAGATATCTTGACCAAACTTGGCATTTATTAGTTTGACTTTACTCCTTATATATATGCAAAATCCTATTAAGGTCGGACCGCTATATCATATAGCTGCCATAGGATCGATAGGTCGAAAATTAAGATTTTGTATGAAAAAACATTTTGTTTTTCAAGATATCTTGACCAAACTCGGCATTTATTAGTTTTGCTTTACTCTTCATATATAGGCAAAATCTTATAAGGATCGGACCACTATATCATATAGCTGTCAAAGGAACAATCGGTCGAAAATTAAGCTGCTGTATGAAAAAACATTTTGTTTTTTAAGATATCTTGACCAAACTCGGCATTGATAAGTTTTATTTTACTCCTCATATATATACGAATGATCGGTCGAAAATTAAGTTATTGTATGAAAAAACATTTTCTTTTCAAGATATCTTGACATAACTCTTGGCATTTATTAGTTTTACTATACTCTTCATATATAGGCAAAATGCTATAAGGATCAGACCACTATATCATATAGCTGTCAAAGGAACAATCGGCATTTATTAGTTTTACTAAACTCCTCATATATAGGCACAGTGCAATTATGATCGGACCACTATATCATATAGCTGCCATTGGATCGACCGGTCGAAAATTAAGTTTTTGTATAAAAAACATTTTGTTTTTCTAGATATCTTGACCAAACTCGGCATTTATTAGTTTTACTTTACTCCCCATATATGTGCAAAATCCTATTAAGATCGGACCACTATATCATATAGCCGCCATAGGATCGATCGGTCTAAAATTAAGTTTTTTATGAAAAAACATTTTGTTTTCAAGATATCTTGACCTAACTTGCCATTTATTAGTTTGACTTTACTCCTTATATATAAGTAAAATCCTATTAAGGTCGGACCGCTATATCATATAGCTGCCTGGGATCGATAGGTCCAAAATTTAGTTGTTTTATGAAAAACATTTTGTTTGTCAAGATATCTTGACCTAACTCTCGGCATTTATTAGTTTTACTATACTCTTCATATGTAGGCAAAATGCTATAAGGATCGGACCTCTATATCATATAGCTGTCAAAGGAACAATCGGCATTTATTAGTTTTACTATACTACTCATATAAAGGCACAGTGCTATTCAGATCGGACCACTATATCATATAGCTGTCATAGGAACGATTGGTCGATAATTAAGTTGCTGTATGAAAAAAATGTTGTTTTTAAGATATCTTGACCAAACTTGGCATTTATAAGATTGACTTTACTCCTAATATATATACAAAATCCTATTAAGGTCGGACCGCTACATCATATAGCTGCCATACGATCGATAGGTCGAAAATTAAGATTTTGTATGAAAAAACATTTTGTTTTCCAAGATATCTTGACCAAGCTCGGCATTTATTAGTTTTACTATACTCTTCATATATAGGCAAAATCTTATTAAGATCGGACCACTATATCATATAGCTGTCAAAGGAACAATCGGTCGAAAATTAAGCTGCTGTTTGAAAAAACATTTTGTTTTTTAGGATATCTTGACCAAACTCGGCAGTAATAAGTTTTAATTTACCACTCGTATATATGCAAAATACTATTAAGATCGGACCACTATATCATATAGCTGCCATAGGATCGATCGGTCTAAAATTAAGTTGTATGAAAAAACATTTTGTTTTTCAAGATATCTTGACATAACTCTCGGCATTTATTAGTTTTACTATACTCTTCATATATAGGCAAAATGCTATAAGGATCGGACCACTATATCATATAGCTGCCACAGGATCGATCGATCGAAAATTAAGTTTTTGTATAAAAAATTATTTTTTTTTTCAAGATATCTTGACCAAACTTGGTATTTACTAGTTTTACTTTACTCCCCATATATGTGCAAAATCCTATTAAGATCGGACCACTATATCATATAGCTGCCATAGGATCGATCGGTCTAAAATTAAGCCTTTTTATGGAAAACCATTTTGTTTTCAAGATATCTTGACCAAACTTGGCATTTATTAGTTTGACTTTACTCCTTATATATATGCAAAATCCTATAAGGTCGGACCGCTATATCATATAGCTGCCATAGGATCGATAGGTCGAAAATTAAGATTTTGTATGAAAAAACATTTTGTTTTTCAAGATATCTTGACCAAACTCGGCATTTATTAGTTTTGCTTTACTCTTCATATATAGGCAAAATCTTATAAGGATCGGACCACTATATCATATAGCTGTCAAAGGAACAATCGGTCGAAAATTAAGCTGCTGTATGAAAAAACATTTTGTTTTTAAGATATCTTGACCAAACTCGGCATTGATAAGTTTTATTTTACTCCTCATATATATACGAATGATCGGTCGAAAATTAAGTTATTGTATGAAAAAACATTTTCTTTTTCAAGATATCTTGACATAAACTCTTGGCATTTATTAGTTTTACTATACTCTTCATATATAGGCAAAATGCTATAAGGATCAGACCACTATATCATATAGCTGTCAAAGGAACAATCGGCATTTATTAGTTTTACTAAACTCCTCATATATAGGCACAGTGCAATTATGATCGGACCACTATATCATATAGCTGCCATTGGATCGACCGGTCGAAAATTAAGTTTTTGTATAAAAAACATTTTGTTTTTCTAGATATCTTGACCAAACTCGGCATTTATTAGTTTTACTTTACTCCCATATATGTGCAAAATCCTATTAAGATCGGACCACTATATCATATAGCCGCCATAGGATCGATCGGTCTAAAATTAAGTTTTTTTATGAAAAAACATTTTGTTTTCAAGATATCTTGACCTAACTTGCCATTTATTAGTTTGACTTTACTCCTTATATATAAGTAAAATCCTATTAAGGTCGGACCGCTATATCATATAGCTGCCTGGGATCGATAGGTCCAAAATTTAGTTGTTTTATGAAAAACATTTTGTTTGTCAAGATATCTTGACCTAACTCTCGGCATTTATTAGTTTTACTATACTCTTCATATATAGGCAAAATGCTATAAGGATCGGACCTCTATATCATATAGCTGTCAAAGGAACAATCGGCATTTATTAGTTTACTATACTACTCATATAAAGGCACAGTGCTATTCAGATCGGACCACTATATCATATAGCTGTCATAGGAACGATTGGTCGATAATTAAGTTGCTGTATGAAAAAAAATGTTGTTTTTAAGATATCTTGACCAAACTTGGCATTTATAAGATTGACTTTACTCCTAATATATATACAAAATCCTATTAAGGTCGGACCGCTACATCATATAGCTGCCATACGATCGATAGGTCGAAAATTAAGATTTTGTATGAAAAAACATTTTGTTTTCCAAGATATCTTGACCAAGCTCGGCATTTATTAGTTTTACTATACTCTTCATATATAGGCAAAATCTTATAAGGATCGGACCACTATATCATATAGCTGTCAAAGGAACAATCGGTCGAAAATTAAGCTGCTGTTTGAAAAAACATTTTGTTTTTTAGGATATCTTGACCAAACTCGGCAGTAATAAGTTTTAATTTACCACTCGTATATATGCAAAATACTATTCAGATCGGACCACTATATCATATAGCTGCCATAGGATCGATCGGTCTAAAATTAAGTTGTATGAAAAAACATTTTGTTTTTCAAGATATCTTGACATAACTCTCGGCATTTATTAGTTTTACTATACTCTTCATATATAGGCAAAATGCTATAAGGATCGGACCACTATATCATATAGCTGCCACAGGATCGATCGATCGAAAATTAAGTTTTTGTATAAAAAATTATTTTTTTTTTCAAGATATCTTGACCAAACTTGGTATTTACTAGTTTTACTTTACTCCCCATATATGTGCAAAATCCTATTAAGATCGGACCACTATATAATATAGCTGCCATAGGATCGATCGGTCTAAAATTAAGCCTTTTTATGGAAAACCATTTTGTTTTCAAGATATCTTGACCAAACTTGGCATTTATTAGTTTGACTTTACTCCTTATATATATGCAAAATGCTATTAAGGTCGGACCGCTATATCATATAGCTGCCGTAGGATCGATAGGTCGAAAATTAAGATTTTGTATGAAAAAACATTTTGTTTTTCAAGATATCTTGACCAAACTCGGCATTTATTAGTTTTGCTTTACTCTTCATATATAGGCAAAATCTTATAAGGATCGGACCACTATATCATATAGCTGTCAAAGGAACAATCGGTCGAAAATTAAGCTGCTGTATGAAAAAACATTTTGTTTTTTAAGATATCTTGACCAAACTCGGCATTGATAAGTTTTATTTTACTCCTCATATATATACGAATGATCGGTCGAAAATTAAGTTATTGTATGAAAAAACATTTTCTTTTTCAAGATATCTTGACATAACTCTTGGCATTTATTAGTTTTACTATACTCTTCATATATAGGCAAAATGCTATAAGGATCAGACCACTATATCATATAGCTGTCAAAGGAACAATCGGCATTTATTAGTTTTACTAAACTCCTCATATATAGGCACAGTGCAATTATGATCGGACCATTATATCATATAGCTGCCATTGGATCGACCGGTCGAAAATTAAGTTTTTGTATAAAAAACATTTTGTTTTTCTAGATATCTTGACCAAACTCGGCATTTATTAGTTTTACTTTACTCCCCATATATGTGCAAAATCCTATTAAGATCGGACCACTATATCATATAGCCGCCATAGGATCGATCGGTCTAAAATTAAGTTTTTTTATGAAAAAACATTTTGTTTTCAAGATATCTTGACCTAACTTGCCATTTATTAGTTTGACTTTACTCCTTATATATAAGTAAAATCCTATTAAGGTCGGACCGCTATATCATATAGCTGCCTGGGATCGATAGGTCCAAAATTTAGTTGTTTTATGAAAAAACATTTTGTTTGTCAAGATATCTTGACCTAACTCTCGGCATTTATTAGTTTTACTATACTCTTCATATATAGGCAAAATGCTATAAGGATCGGACCTCTATATCATATAGCTGTCAAAGGAACAATCGGCATTTATTAGTTTACTATACTACTCATATAAAGGCACAGTGCTATTCAGATCGGACCAGTATATCATATAGCTGTCATAGGAACGATTGGTCGATAATTAAGTTGCTGTATGAAAGAAAATGTTGTTTTTAAGATATCTTGACCAAACTTGGCATTTATTAGTTTGACTTTACTCCTAATATATATACAAAATCCTATAAGGTCGGACCGCTACATCATATAACTGCCATACGATCGATAGGTCGAAAATTAAGATTTTGTATGAAAAAACATTTTGTTTTCCAAGATATCTTGACCAAGCTCGGCATTTAATAGTTTTACTATACTCTTCATATATAATCTTATAAGGATCGGACCACTATATCATATAGCTGTCAAAGGAACAATCGGTCGAAAATTAAGTTGTATGAAAAAACATTTTGGTTTTCAAGATATCTTGACATAACTCTCGGCATTTATTAGTTTTACTATACTCTTCATATATAGGCAAAATGCTATAAGGATCGGACCACTATATCATATAGCTGTCAAAGGAACAATCGGTCGAAAATTAAGTTGTATGAAAAAACATTTTGTTTTTCAAGATATCTTGACATAACTCTCGGCATTTATTAGTTTTACTATACTCTTCATATATAGGCAAAATGCTATAAGGATCGGACCACTATATCATATAGCTGCCATAGGAACGATAGGTCGAAAATTAAGTTATTGTATGAAAAAACATTTTATTTTCAGGATATCTTGACCAAAGTCGGCATTTATTAAATTTGCTTTACTCTTCATATATAGGCAAAATCCTATAAGGATCGGACCACTATATCATATAGCTGTCAAAGGAACAATCGGTCGAAAATTAAGTTGTATGAAAAAACATTTTGTTTTTCAAGATATCTTGACATAACTCTCGGCATTTATTAGTTTTACTATACTCTTCATATATAGGCAAAATGCTATAAGGATCGGACCACTATATCATATAGCTGCCACAGGATCGATCGATCGAAAATTAAGTTTTGTATAAAAAATTATTTTTTTTTCAAGATATCTTGACCAAATTTGGTATTTACTAGTTTTACTTTACTCCCCATATATGTGCAAAATCCTATTAAGATCGGACCACTATATCATATAGCTGCCATAGGATCGATCGGTCTAAAATTAAGCCTTTTTATGGAAAACCATTTTGTTTTCAAGATATCTTGACCAAACTTGGCATTTATTAGTTTGACTTTACTCCTTATATATATGCAAAATCCTATTAAGGTCGGACCGCTATATCATATAGCTGCCATAGGATCGATAGGTCGAAAATTAAGATTTTGTATGAAAAAACATTTGTTTTTCAAGATATCTTGACCAAACTCGGCATTTATAAGTTTTATTTTACTCCTCATATATATACTAACGATCGGTCGAAAATTAAGTTATTGTATGAAAAAACATTTTATTTTTCAAGATATCTTAACCAAAGTCGGCATTTATTAGTTTTACTATACTCTTCATATATAGGCAAAATCCTATAAGGATCGGACCATATCATATATCTGTCATAGGAACGATCGGTCGAAAATTAAGTTGTTTTATGAAAAACATTTGTTTTTCAAGATATCTTTACATAACTCTCGGCATTTATTAGTTTTACTATACTCTTCATATATAGGCAAAATGCTATAAGGATCGGACCACTATATCATATAGCTGTCAAGGGAACAATCGGTCGTCAGTTAAGTTGTATGAAAAATCATTTTGTTTTTCAAGATATCATGACCAAACATTTATTAGTTTTATTTTACTCCTCATATATATGCAAAATCCTATGAAGGTCGGACCACTATATCATATAGCTGTCAAAGGAACGATCGGTCGAAAATTAGGTTGTTTTATGAAAAAACAAACATGTTTTCCCAGGTGTCTTGACCAAACTCTCGGCATTTATTAGTTTTACTATACTCCTCATATAAAGGCAAAGTGCTATTAAGATCGGACCACTATATCATATAGCTGTCATAGGAACGATCGGTCAAAAATTAAGTTGTATGAAAAAACATTTTGTTTGTCAAGATATATTGACCAAACTCTCGGCATTTAATAGTTTTACTTTACTCCTTATATAAATGCAAAATCCTATTAAGGTCGGACCGCTATATCATATATCTGTCATAGGAACGATCGGTCGAAAATTAAGTTGTTTATGAAAAACATTTTGTTTTCAAGATATCTCGACATAACTCTTGGCATTAGTTTTACTATACTCTTCATATATAGGCAAAATGCTATAAGGATCAGACCACTATATCATATAGCTGTCAAAGGAACAATCGGCATTTATTTTTACTAAACTCCTCATATATAGGCACAGTGCAATTATGATCGGACCACTATATCATATAGCTGCCATTGGATCGACCGGTCGAAAATTAAGTTTTGTATAAAAAACATTTTGTTTTCTAGATATCTTGACCAAACTCGGCATTTATTAGTTTTACTTTACTACTATTACTATTAAGATTTTGTATGAAAAAACATTTTGTTTTCCAAGATATCTTGACCAAGCTCGGCATTTATTAGTTTTACTATACTCTTCATATATAGGCAAAATCTTATAAGGATCGGACCACTATATCATATAGCTGTCAAAGGAACAATCGGTCGAAAATTAAGCTGCTGTTTGAAAAAACATTTTGTTTTTTAGGATATCTTGACCAAACTCGGCAGTAATAAGTTTTAATTTACCACTCGTATATATGCAAAATACTATTAAGATCGGACCACTATATCATATAGCTGCCATAGGATCGATCGGTCTAAAATTAAGTTGTATGAAAAAACATTTTGTTTTTCAAGATATCTTGACATAACTCTCGGCATTTATTAGTTTTACTATACTCTTCATATATAGGCAAAATGCTATAAGGATCGGACCACTATATCATATAGCTGCCACAGGATCGATCGATCGAAAATTAAGTTTTTGTATAAAAAATTATTTTTTTTTCAAGATATCTTGACCAAATTTGGTATTTACTAGTTTTACTTTACTCCCCATATATGTGCAAAATCCTATTAAGATCGGACCACTATATCATATAGCTGCCATAGGATCGATCGGTCTAAAATTAAGCCTTTTTATGGAAAACCATCTTGTTTTCAAAATATCTTGACCAAACTTGGCATTTATTAGTTTGACTTTACTATATATATGCAAAATCCTATTAAGGTCGGACCGCTATATCATATAGCTGCCATAGGATCGATAGGTCGAAAATTAAGATTTTGTATGAAAAAAACATTTTGTTTTTCAAGATATCTTGACCAAACTCGGCATTTATTAGTTTTGCTTTACTCTTCATATATAGGCAAAATCTTATAAGGATCGGACCACTATATCATATAGCTGTCAAAGGAACAATCGGTCGAAAATTAAGCTGCTGTATGAAAAAACATTTTGTTTTTTAAGATATCTTGACCAAACTCGGCATTGATAAGTTTTATTTTACTCCTCATATATATACGAATGATCGGTCGAAAATTAAGTTATTGTATGAAAAAACATTTTCTTTTTCAAGATATCTTGACATAACTCTTGGCATTTATTAGTTTTACTATACTCTTCATATATAGGCAAAATGCTATAAGGATCAGACCACTATATCATATAGCTGTCAAAGGAACAATCGGCATTTATTAGTTTTACTAAACTCCTCATATATAGGCACAGTGCAATTATGATCGGACCACTATATCATATAGCTGCCATTGGATCGACCGGTCGAAAATTAAGTTTTTGTATAAAAAACATTTTGTTTTTCTAGATATCTTGACCAAACTCGGCATTTATTAGTTTTACTTTACTCCCCATATATGTGCAAAATCCTATTAAGATCGGACCACTATATCATATAGCCGCCATAGGATCGATCGGTCTAAAATTAAGTTTTTTTATGAAAAAACATTTTGTTTTCAAGATATCTTGACCTAACTTGCCATTTATTAGTTTGACTTTACTCCTTATATATAAGTAAAATCCTATTAAGGTCGGACCGCTATATCATATAGCTGCCTGGGATCGATAGGTCCAAAATTTAGTTGTTTTATGAAAAAACATTTTGTTTGTCAAGATATCTTGACCTAACTCTCGGCATTTATTAGTTTTACTATACTCTTCATATATAGGCAAAATGCTATAAGGATCGGACCTCTATATCATATAGCTGTCAAAGGAACAATCGGCATTTATTAGTTTTACTATATACTCATATAAAGGCACAGTGCTATTCAGATCGGACCACTATATCATATAGCTGTCATAGGAACGATTGGTCGATAATTCAGTTGCTGTATGAAAAAAAATGTGTTTTTAAGATATCTTGAACAAACTTGGCATTTATAAGATTGACTTTACTCCTAATATATATACAAAATCCTATTAAGGTCGGACCGCTACATCATATAGCTGCCATACGATCGATAGGTCGAAAATTAAGATTTTGTATGAAAAAACATTTTGTTTTCCAAGATATCTTGACCAAGCTCGGCATTTATTAGTTTTACTATACTTTTCATATATAGGCAAAATCTTATAAGGATCGGACCACTATATCATATAGCTGTCAAAGGAACAATCGGTCGAAAATTAAGCTGCTGTTTGAAAAAACATTTTGTTTTTTAGGATATCTTGACCAAACTCGGCAGTAATAAGTTTTAATTTACCACTCGTATATATGCAAAATACTATTAAGATCGGACCACTATATTATAGCTGCCATAGGATCGATCGGTCTAAAATTAAGTTGTATGAAAAAACATTTTGTTTTTCAAGATATCTTGACATAACTCTCGGCATTTATTAGTTTTACTATACTCTTCATATATAGGCAAAATGCTATAAGGATCGGACCACTATATCATATAGCTGCCACAGGATCGATCGATCGAAAATTAAGTTTTTGTATAAAAAATTATTTTTTTTTTCAAGATATCTTGACCAAACTTGGTATTTACTAGTTTTACTTAACTCCCCATATATGTGCAAAATCCTATTAAGATCGGACCACTATATAATATAGCTGCCATAGGATCGATCGGTCTAAAATTAAGCCTTTTTATGGAAAACCATTTTGTTTTCAAGATATCTTGACCAAACTTGGCATTTATTAGTTTGACTTTACTCCTTATATATATGCAAAATGCTATTAAGGTCGGACCGCTATATCATATAGCTGCCATAGGATCGATAGGTCGAAAATTAAGATTTTGTATGAAAAAACATTTTGTTTTTCAAGATATCTTGACCAAACTCGGCATTTATTAGTTTTGCTTTACTCTTCATATATAGGCAAAATCTTATAAGGATCGGACCACTATATCATATAGCTGTCAAAGGAACAATCGGTCGAAAATTAAGCTGCTGTATGAAAAAACATTTTGTTTTTTAAGATATCTTGACCAAACTCGGCATTGATAAGTTTTATTTTACTCCTCATATATATACGAATGATCGGTCGAAAATTAAGTTATTGTATGAAAAAACATTTTCTTTTTCAAGATATCTTGACATAACTCTTGGCATTTATTAGTTTTACTATACTCTTCATATATAGGCAAAATGCTATAAGGATCAGACCACTATATCATATAGCTGTCAAAGGAACAATCGGCATTTATTAGTTTTACTAAACTCCTCATATATAGGCACAGTGCAATTATGATCGGACCACTATATCATATAGCTGCCATTGGATCGACCGGTCGAAAATTAAGTTTTTGTATAAAAAACATTTTGTTTTTCTAGATATCTTGACCAAACTCGGCATTTATTAGTTTTACTTTACTCCCCATATATGTGCAAAATCCTATTAAGATCGGACCACTATATCATATAGCCGCCATAGGATCGATCGGTCTAAAATTAAGTTTTTTTATGAAAAAACATTTTGTTTTCAAGATATCTTGACCTAACTTGCCATTTATTAGTTTGACTTTACTCCTTATATATATGCAAATACTATTAAGGTCGGACCGCTATATCATATAGCTGCCTGGGATCGATAGGTCCAAAATTAGTTGTTTTATGAAAAAACATTTTGTTTGTCAAGATATCTTGACCTAACTCTCGGCATTTATTAGTTTTACTATACTCTTCATATATAGGCAAAATGCTATAAGGATCGGACCTCTATATCATATAGCTGTCAAAGGAACAATCGGCATTTATTAGTTTTACTATACTACTCATATAAAGGCACAGTGCTATTCAGATCGGACCAGTATATCATATAGCTGTCATAGGAACGATTGGTCGATAATTAAGTTGCTGTATGAAAAAAAATGTTGTTTTTAAGATATCTTGACCAAACTTGGCATTTATTAGTTTGACTTTACTCCTAATATATATACAAAATCCTATTAAGGTCGGACCGCTACATCATATAGCTGCCATACGATCGATAGGTCGAAAATTAAGATTTTGTATGAAAAAACATTTTGTTTTCCAAGATATCTTGACCAAGCTCGGCATTTAATAGTTTTACTATACTCTTCAAATATAATCTTATAAGGATCGGACCACTATATCATATAGCTGTCAAAGGAACAATCGGTCGAAAATTAAGCTGCTGTTTGAAAAAAACATTTTGTTTTTTAGGATATCTTGACCAAACTCGGCAGTAATAAGGTTTACTTTACCACTCATATATATGCAAAATCCTATTAAGATCGGACCACTATATCATATAGCTGCCATAGGAACGATAGGTCGAAAATTAAGTTATTGTATGAAAAAACATTTTATTTTTCAGGATATCTTGACCAAAGTCGGCATTAATTAAATTTGCTTTACTCTTCATATATAGGCAAAATCCTATAAGGATCGGACCATTATATCATATAGCTGTCAAAGGAAACAATCGGTCGAAAATTAAGTTGTATGAAAAAACATTTTGTTTTTCAAGATATCTTGACATAACTCTCGGCATTTATTAGTTTTACTATACTCTTCATATATAGGCAAAATGCTATAAGGATCGGACCACTATATCATATAGCTGCCACAGGATCGATCGATCGAAAATTAAGTTTTTGTATAAAAAATTATTTTTTTTTTCAAGATATCTTGACCAATTTGGTATTTACTAGTTTTACTTTACTCCCCATATATGTGCAAAATCCTATTAAGATCGGACCACTATATCATATAGCTGCCATAGGATCGATCGGTCTAAAATTAAGCCTTTTTATGGAAAACCATTTTGTTTTCAAGATATCTTGACCAAACTTGGCATTTATTAGTTTGACTTTACTCCTTATATATATGCAAAATCCTATTAAGGTCGGACCGCTATATCATATAGCTGCCATAGGATCGATAGGTCGAAAATTAAGATTTTGTATGAAAAAACATTTTGTTTTTCAAGATATCTTGACCAAACTCGGCATTTATAAGTTTTATTTTACTCCTCATATATATACTAACGATCGGTCGAAAATTAAGTTATTGTATGAAAAAACATTTTATTTTTCAAGATATCTTAACCAAAGTCGGCATTTATTAGTTTTACTATACTCTTCATATATAGGCAAAATCCTATAAGGATCGGACCATATCATATATCTGTCATAGGAACGATCGGTCGAAAATTAAGTTGTTTTATGAAAAACATTTTGTTTTTCAAGATATCTTTACATAACTCTCGGCATTTATTAGTTTTACTATACTCTTCATATATAGGCAAAATGCTATAAGGATCGGACCACTATATCATATAGCTGTCAAGGGAACAATCGGTCGTCAGTTAAGTTGTATGAAAAATCATTTTGTTTTTCAAGATATCATGACCAAACATTTATTAGTTTTATTTTACTCCTCATATATATGCAAAATCCTATGAAGGTCGGACCACTATATCATATAGCTGTCATAGGAACGATCGGTCGAAAATTAAGTTGTTTTATGAAAAAACAAACATGTTTTCCCAGGTATCTTGACCAAACTCTCGGCATTTATTAGTTTTACTATACTCCTCATATAAAGGCAAAGTGCTATTAAGATCGGACCACTATATCATATAGCTGTCATAGGAACGATCGGTCAAAAATTAAGTTGTATGAAAAAACATTTTGTTTGTCAAGATATATTGACCAAACTCTCGGCATTTAATAGTTTTACTTTACTCCTTATATAAATGCAAAATCCTATTAAGGTCGGACCGCTATATCATATATCTGTCATAGGAACGATCGGTCGAAATTAAGTTGTTTTATGAAAAACATTTTGTTTTTCAAGATATCTCGACATAACTCTTGGCATTTATTAGTTTTACTATACTCTTCATATATAGGCAAAATGCTATAAGGATCAGACCACTATATCATATAGCTGTCAAAGGAACAATCGGCATTTATTAGTTTTACTAAACTCCTCATATATAGGGACAGTGCAATTATGATCGGACCACTATATCATATAGCTGCCATAGGATCGACCGGTCGAAAATTAAGTTTTTTTATGAAAAACATTTTGTTTTTCTAGATATCTTGACCAAACTCGGCATTTATTAGTTTTACTTACTACCCATATATGTGCAAAATCCTATTAAGATCGGACCACTATATCATATAGCCGCCATAGGATCGATCGGGCTAAAATTAAGTTTTTTTATGAAAAACCATTTTGTTTTCAAGATATCTTGACCTAACTTGCCATTTATTAGTTTGACTTTACTCCTTATATATATGCAAAATCCTATTAAGGTCGGACCGCTATATCATATAGCTGCCTGGGATCGATAGGTCCAAAATGTAGTTGTTTATGAAAAAACATTTTGTTTGTCAAGATATCTTGACCTAACTCTCGGCATTTATTAGTTTTACTATACTCTTCATATATAGGCAAAATGCTATAAGGATCGGACCTCTATATTATATAGCTGTCAAAGGAACAATCGGCATTTATTAGTTTTACTATACTACTCATATAAAGGCACAGTGCTATTAAGATCGGACCACTATATCATATAGCTGTCATAGGAACGATTGGTCGATAATTAAGTTGCTGTATGAAAAAAAATGTTGTTTTTAAGATATCTTGACCAAACTTGGCATTTATTAGTTTGACTTTACTCCTAAAATATATACAAAATCCTATTAAGGTCGGACCGCTACATCATATAGCTGTCAAAGGAACAATCGGTCGAAAATTAAGTTGTATGAAAAAACATTTTGTTTTTCAAGATATCTTGACATAACTCTCGGCACTTAATAGTTTTACTATACTCTTCATATATAGGCAAAATGCTATAAGGATCGGACCACTATATCATATAGCTGCCACAGGATCGATCGATCGAAAATTAAGTTTTTGTATAAAAAAATTTTTTTTTTTCAAGATATCTTGACCAAACTTGGTATTTACTAGTTTTACTTTACTCTCCATATATGTGCAAAATCCTATTAAGATCGGACCACTATATCATATAGCTGCCATAGGATCGATCGGTCTAAAATTAAGCCTTTTTATGGAAAACCATTTTGTTTTCAAGATATCTTGACCAAACTTGGCATTTATTAGTTTGACTTTACTCCTTATATATATGCAAAATCCTATTAAGGTCGGACCGCTATATCATATAGCTGCCATAGGATCGATAGGTCGAAAATTAAGATTTTGTATGAAAAAACATTTTGTTTTCCAAGATATCTTGACCAAACTCGGCATTTATTAGTTTTGCTTTACTCTTCATATATAGGCAAAATCTTATAAGGATCGGACCACTATATCATATAGCTGTCAAAGGAACAATCGGTCGAAAATTAAGCTGCTGTATGAAAAAACATTTTGTTTTTAAGATATCTTGACCAAACTCGGCATTTATAAGTTTTATTTTACTCCTCATATATATACGAACGATCGGTCGAAAATTAAGTTATTGTATGAAAAAACATTTTATTTTTCAAGATATCTTAACCAAAGTCGGCATTTATTAGTTTTACTATACTCTTCATATATAGGCAAAATCCTATAAGGATCGGACCATATCATATATCTGTCATAGGAACGATCGGTCGAAAATTAAGTTGTTTTATGAAAAACATTTTGTCTTTCAAGATATCTTTACATAACTCTCGGCATTTATTAGTTTTACTATACTCTTCATATGTAGGCAAAATGCTATAAGGATCGGACCACTATATCATATAGCTGTCAAAGGAACAATCGGTCGTCAGTTAAGTTGTATGAAAAATCATTTTGTTTTTCAAGATATCATGACCACACATTTATTAGTTTTATTTTACTCCTCATATATATGCAAAATCCTATGAAGGTCGGACCACTATATCATATAGCTGTCATAGGAACGATCGGTCGAAAATTAAGTTGTTTTATGAAAAAACATTTTGTTTTCCCAGGTATCTTGACCAAACTCTCGGCATTTATTAGTTTTACTATACTCCTCATATAAAGGCAAAGTGCTATTAAGATCGGACCACTATATCATATAGCTGTCATAGGAACGATCGGTTAAAAATTAAGTTGTATGAAAAAACATTTTGTTTGTCAAGATATATTGACCAAACTCTCGGCATTTAATAGTTTTACTTTACTCCTTATAAATGCAAAATCCTATTAAGGTCGGACCGCTATATCATATATCTGTCATAGGAACGATCGGTCGAAAATTAAGTTGTTTTATGAAAAACATTTTGTTTTTCAAGATATCTCGACATAACTCTTGGCATTTATTAGTTTTACTATACTCTTCATATATAGGCAAAATGCTATAAGGATCAGACCACTATATCATATAGCTGTCAAAGGAACAATCGGCATTTATTAGTTTTACTAAACTCCTCATATATAGGCACAGTGCAATTATGATCGGACCACTATATCATATAGCTGCCATAGGATCGACCGGTCGAAAATTAAGTTTTTGTATGAAAAACATTTTGTTTTTCTAGTATCTTGACCAAACTCGGCATTTATTAGTTTTACTTTACTACCCATATATGTGCAAAATCCTATTAAGATCGGACCACTATATCATATAGCCGCCATAGGATCGATCGGGCTAAAATTAAGTTTTTTTATGAAAAACCATTTTGTTTTCAAGATATCTTGACCTAACTTGCCATTTATTAGTTTGACTTTACTCCTATATATATGCAAAATCCTATTAAGGTCGGACCGCTATATCATATAGCTGCCTGGGATCGATAGGTCCAAAATTAAGTTGTTGTATGAAAAAACATTTTGTTTGTCAAGATATCTTGACCTAACTCTCGGCATTTATTAGTTTTACTATACTCTTCATATATAGGCAAAATGCTGTAAGGATCGGACCTCTATTATATAGCTGTCAAAGGAACAATCGTCATTTATTAGTTTTACTATACTACTCATATAAAGGCACAGTGCTATTAAGATCGGACCACTATATCATATAGCTGTCATAGGAACGATTGGTCGATAATTAAGTTGCTGTATGAAAAAAAAAGTTGTTTTAAGATATCTTGACCAAACTTGGCATTTATTAGTTTGACTTTACTCCTAAAATATATACAAAATCTATTAAGGTCGGACCGCTACATCATATAGCTGTCAAAGGAACAATCGGTCGAAAATTAAGTTGTATGAAAAAACATTTTGTTTTCAAGATATCTTGAGATAACTCTCGGCATTTAATAGTTTTACTATACTCTTCATATATAGGCAAAATGCTATAAGGATCGGACCACTATATCATATAGCTGCCACAGGATCGATCGATCGAAAATTAAGTTTTTGTATAAAAAATTATTTTTTTTCAAGATATCTTGACCAAACTTGGTATTTACTAGTTTTACTTTACTCCCCATATATGTGCAAAATCCTATTAAGATCGGACCACTATATCATATAGCTGCCATAGGATCGATCGGTCTAAAATTAAGCCTTTTTATGGAAAACCATTTTGTTTTCAAGATATCTTGACCAAACTTGGCATTTATTAGTTTGACTTTACTCCTTATATATATGCAAAATCCTATTAAGGTCGGACCGCTATATCATATAGCTGCCATAGGATCGATAGGTCGAAAATTTAGTTGTTTTATTATGAAAAACCATTTGTTTTCAAGATATCTTGACCTAACTTGCCATTTATTAGTTTGACTTTACTCCTTATATATAGCAAAATCCTATTAAGGTCGGACCGCTATATCATATAGCTGCCTGGGATCGATAGGTCCAAAATTTAGTTGTTTTATGAAAAAACATTTTGTTTGTCAAGATATCTTGACCTAACTCTCGGCATTTATTAGTTTTACTATACTCTTCATATATAGGCAAAATGCTATAAGGATCGGACCTCTATATCATATAGCTGTCAAAGGAACAATCGGCATTTATTAGTTTTACTATACTACTCATATAAAGGCACAGTGCTATTAAGATCGGACCACTATATCATATAGCTGTCATAGGAACGATTGGTCGATAATTAAGTTGCTGTATGAAAAAAAATGTTGTTTTTAAGATATCTTGACCAAACTTGGCATTTATTAGTTTGACTTTACTCCTAAAATATATACAAAATCCTATTAAGGTCGGACCGCTACATCATATAGCTGCCATAGGATCGATAGGTCGAAAATTAAGATTTTTATGAAAAAACATTTTGTTTTTCAAGATATCTTGACCAAGCTCGGCATTTATTAGTTTTACTATACTCTTCATATATAGGCTAAATGCTATAAGGATCAGACCACTATATCATATAGCTGTCAAAGGAACAATCGGCATTTATTAGTTTTACTAAACTCCTCATATATAGGCACAGTGCAATTATGATCGGACCACTATATCATATAGCTGCCATAGGATCGACCGGTCGAAAATTAAGTTTTGTATGAAAAACATTTTGTTTTTCTAGATATCTTGACCAAACTCGGCATTTATTAGATTTACTTTACTCCCCATATATGTGCAAAATCCAATTAAGATCGGACCACTATATCATATAGCCGCCATAGGATCGATCGGTCTAAAATTAAGTTTTTTTATGAAAAAACATTTTGTTTTCAAGATATCTTGACCTAACTTGCCATTTATTAGTTTGACTTTACTCCTTATATATATGCAAAATCCTATTAAGGTCGGACCGCTATATCATATAGCTGCCTGGGATCGATAGGACGAAAATTTAGTTGTTTTATGAAAAAACATTTTGTTTGTCAAGATATCTTGACCTAACTCTCGGCATTTATTAGTTTTACTATACTCTTCATATATAGGCAAAATGCTATAAGGATCGGACCTCTATATCATATAGCTGTCAAAGGAACAATCGGTCGAAAATTAAGTTGTTGTATGAAAAAACATTTTGTTTTTTAAGATATCTTGACCAAACTCGGCAGTAATAAGTTTTACTATACCACTCATATATATGCAAAATCCTATTAAGATCGGACCACTATATCATATAGCTGCCATACGAACGATAGCTCGAAAATTAAGTTATTGTATGAAAAAACATTTTATTTTTCAAGATATCTTAACCAAAGTCGGCATTTATTAGTTTTACTATACTCTTCATATATAGGCAAAATCCTATAAGGATCGGACCACTATATCATATATCTGTCATAGGAACGATCGGTCGAAAATTAAGTTGTTTTATGAAAAACATTTTGTTTTTCAAGATATCTTTACATAACTCTCGGCATTTATTAGTTTTACTATCTTCATATATAGGCAAAATCCTATAAGGATCGGACCACTATATCATATATCTGTCAAAGGAACAATCGGTCTTCAATTAAGTTGTATGAAAAATCATTTTGTTTTTCAAGATATCATGACCAAACATTTATTAGTTTATTTTACTCCTCATATATATGCAAAATCCTATGAAGGTCGGACCATTATATCATATGGCTGTCATAGGAACGATCGGTCGAAAATTAAGTTGTTTTATGAAAAAACATTTTGTTTTCCCAGGTATCTTGACCAAACTCTCGGCATTTTAG
Organism: Drosophila americana; assembly: GCA_030788265.1. Classification (NCBI taxonomy): domain Eukaryota; kingdom Metazoa; phylum Arthropoda; class Insecta; order Diptera; family Drosophilidae; genus Drosophila; species Drosophila americana. The sequence continues at coordinate 124,865 of JAURSC010000246.1, read as the reverse complement.
TTTTACTATACTCCTCATATAAAGGCAAAGTGCTATTAAGATCGGACCACTATATCATATAGCTGTCATAGGAACGATCGGTCAAAAATTAAGTTGTATGAAAAAACATTTTGTTTGTCAAGATATATTGACCAAACTCTCGGCATTTAATAGTTTTACTTTACTCCTTATATAAATGCAAAATCCTATTAGGTCGTACCGCTATATCATATATCTGTCATAGGAACGATCGGTCGAAAATTAAGTTGTTTTATGAAAAACATTTTGTTTTTCAAGATATCTTGACATAACTCTTGGCATTTATTAGTTTTACTATACTCTTCATATATAGGCAAAATGCTATAATGATCAGACCACTATATCATATAGCTGTCAAAGGAACAATCGGCATTTATTAGTTTTACTAAACTCCTCATATATAGGCACAGTGCAATTATGATCGGACCACTATATCATATAGCTGCCATAGGATCGACCGGTCGAAAATTAAGTTTTTGTATGAAAAACATTTTGTTTTTCTAGATATCTTGACCAAACTCGGCATTTATTAGTTTTACTTTACTCCCCATATATGTGCAAAATCCTATTAACATCGGACCACTATATCATATAGCCGCCATAGGATCGATCGGGCTAAAATTAAGTTTTTTATGAAAAACCATTTTGTTTTCAAGATATCTTGACCTAACTTGCCATTTATTAGTTTGACTTTACTCCTTATATATATGCAAAATCCTATTAAGGTCGGACCGCTATATCATATAGCTGCCTGGGATCGATAGGTCAAAAATTTAGTTGTTTTATGAAAAAATTTTGTTTGTCAAGATATCTTGACCTAACCTCGGCATTTATTAGTTTTACTATACTCTTCATATATAGGCAAAGTGCTATTAAGATCGGACCACTATATCATATAGCTGTCAAAGGAACAATCGGTCGAAAATTAAGTTGTTGTATGAAAAACATTTTGTTTTTTAAGATATCTTGACCAAACTCGGCATTTTGTTTTTTAAGATATCTTGACCAAACTCGCAGTAATAAGTTTTACTATACCACTCATATATATGCAAAATCCTATTAAGATCGGACCACTATATCATATAGCTGCCATACGAACGATAGCTCGAAAATTAAGTTATTGTATGAAAAAACATTTTATTTTTCAAGATATCTTAACCAAAGTCGGCATTTATTAGTTTTACTATACTCTTCATATATAGGCAAAATCCTATAAGGATCGGACCACTATATCATATATCTGTCATAGGAACGATCGGTCGAAAATTAAGTTGTTTTATGAAAAACATTTTGTTTTCAAGATATCTTTACATAACTCTCGGCATTTATTAGTTTTACTATACTCTTCATATATAGGCAAAATCCTATAAGGATCGGACCACTATATCATATATCTGTCAAAGGAACAATCGGTCGTCAATTAAGTTGTATGAAAAATCATTTTGTTTTTCAAGATATCATGACCAAACATTTATTAGTTTTATTTTACTCCTCATATATATGCAAAATCCTATGAAGGTCGGACCATTATATCATATGGCTGTCATAGGAACGATCGGTCGAAAATTAAGTTGTTTTATGAAAAAACATTTTGTTTTCCCAGGTATCTTGACCAAACTCTCGGCATTTATTAGTTTTACTATACTCCTCATATAAAGGCAAAGTGCTATTAAGATCGGACCACTATATCATATAGCTGTCATAGGAACGATCGGTCAAAAATTAAGTTGTATGAAAAAACATTTGTTTGTCAAGATATATTGACCAAACTCTCGGCATTTAATAGTTTTACTTTACTCCTTATATAAATGCAAAATCCTATTAAGGTCGTACCGCTATATCATATATCTGTCATAGGAACGATCGGTCGAAAATTAAGTTGTTTTATGAAAAACATTTTGTTTTTCAAGATATCTTGACATAACTCTTGGCATTTATTAGTTTTACTATACTCTTCTATATAGGCAAAATGCTATAATGATCAGACCACTATATCATATAGCTGTCAAAGGAACAATCGGCATTATTAGTTTTACTAAACTCCTCATATATAGGCACAGTGCAATTATGATCGGACCACTATATCATATAGCTGCCATAGGATCGACCGGTCGAAAATTAAGTTTTTGTATGAAAAACATTTTGTTTTTCTAGATATCTTGACCAAACTCGGCATTTATTAGTTTTACTTTACTCCCCATATATGTGCAAAATCCTATTAACATCGGACCACTATATCATATAGCCGCCATAGGATCGATCGGGCTAAAATTAAGTTTTTTATGAAAAACCATTTTGTTTTCAAGATATCTTGACCTAACTTGCCATTTATTAGTTTGACTTTACTCCTTATATATATGCAAAATCCTATTAAGGTCGGACCGCTATATCATATAGCTGCCTGGGATCGATAGGTCAAAAATTTAGTTGTTTTATGAAAAAACATTTTGTTTGTCAAGATATCTTGACCTAACCCTCGGCATTTATTAGTTTTACTATACTCTTCATATATAGGCAAAGTGCTATTAAGATCGGACCACTATATCATATATCTGTCATAGGAACGATCGGTCGAAAATTAAGTTGTTTTATGAAAAACATTTTGTTTTTCAAGATATCTTTACATAACTCTCGGCATTTATTAGTTTTACTATACTCTTCATATATAGGCAAAATCCTATAAGGATCGGACCACTATATCATATATCTGTCAAAGGAACAATCGGTCGTCAATTAAGTTGTATGAAAAATCATTTTGTTTTTCAAGATATCATGACCAAACATTTATTAGTTTTATTTTACTCCTCATATATATGCAAAATCTATGAAGGTCGGACCACTATATCATATAGCTGTCATAGGAACGATCGGTCTAAAATTAAGTTGTTTTATGAAAAAACATTTGTTTTCCCAGGTATCTTGACCAAACTCTCGGCATTTATTAGTTTTACTATACTCCTCATATAAAGGCAAAGTGCTATAAGGATCGGACCACTATATCATATAGCTGTCATAGGAACGATCGGTCAAAAATTAAGTTGTATGAAAAAACATTTTGTTTGTCAAGATATATTGACCAAACTCTCGGCATTTAATAGTTTTACTTTACTCCTTATATAAATGCAAAATCCTATTAAGGTCGTACCGCTATATCATATATCTGTCATAGGAACGATCGGTCGAAAATTAAGTTGTTTTATGAAAAACATTTTGTTTTTCAAGATATCTTGACATAACTCTTGGATTATTAGTTTTACTATACTCTTCATATATAGGCAAAATGCTATAAGGATCAGACCACTATATCATATAGCTGTCAAAGGAACAATCGGCATTTATTAGTTTACTAAACTCCGCATATATAGGCACAGTGCAATTATGATCGGACCACTATATCATATAGCTGCCATAGGATCGACCGGTCGAAAATTAAGTTTTTGTATGAAAAACATTTTGTTTTTCTAGATATCTTGACCAAACTCGGCATTTATTAGTTTAACTTTACTCCCCATATATGTGCAAAATCCTATTAACATCGGACCACTATATCATATATCTGTCATAGGAACGATCGGTCGAAAATTAAGTTGTTTTATGAAAAACATTTTGTTTTTCAAGATATCTTGACATAACTCTTGGCATTTATTAGTTTTACTATACTCTTCATATATAGGCAAAATGCTATAAGGATCGGACCTCTATATCATATAGCTGTCAAAGGAACAATCGGTCGAAATTAAGCTGCTGTATGAAAAAACATTTTGTTTTTTAAGATATCTTGACCAAACTCGGCAGTAATAAGTTTTACTATACCACTCATATATATGCAAAATCCTATGAAGATCGGACCACTATATCATATAGCTGCCATACGAACGATAGGTCGAAAATTAAGTTATTGTATGAAAAAACATTTTATTTTTCAGGATATCTTGACCAAAGTCGGCATTTATTAGTTTTACTTTTTTCTTCATATATAGGCAAAATCCTATAAGGATCGGACCACTATATCATATAGCTGTCAAAGGAACAATCGGTCGTCAATTAAGTTATATGAAAAATCATTTTGTTTTTCAAGATATCATGACCAAACATTTATTAGTTTTATTTTACTCCTCATATATATGCAAAATCCTATGAAGTTTGGACCACTATATCATATAGATGTCATAGGAATGATCGGTCGAAAATTAAGTTGTATGAAAAAACATTTGTTTTTCAAGATATCTTGACATAACTCTCGGCATTTATTAGTTTTACTATACTCTTCATATATAGGCAAAATGCTACAAGGATCGGACCACTATATCATATAGCTGCCACAGGATCGATCGATCGAAAATTAAGTTTTTGTATAAAAAATTATTTTGTTTTTCAAGATATCTTGACCAAACTCGGTATTTATTAGTTTTACTTTACTCCCCATATATGTGCAAAATCCTATTAAGATCGGACCAATATATCATATAGCTGCCATAGGATCGATCGGTCTAAAATTAAGCTTTTTTATGAAAAACCATTTTGTTTTCAAGATATCTTGACCAAACTTGGCATTAATTAGTTTGACTTTACTCCTTATATATATGCAAAATCCTATTAAGGTCGGACCGCTATATCATATAGCTGCCATAGGATCGATAGGTCGAAAATTAATTTTTGTATGAAAAAACATTTTGTTTTTCAAGATATCTTGACCAAACTCGGCATTTATTAGTTTACTTTACTTTTCATATATAGGCAAAATCTTATAAGGATCGGACCACTATATCATATAGCTGTCAAAGGAACAATCGGTCGAAAATTAAGCTGCTGTATGAAAAAACATTTTGTTTTTTAAGATATCTTGACCAAACTCGGCATTTATAAGTTTTATTTTACTCCTCATATATATACGAACGATCGGTCGAAAATTAACTTATTGTATGAAAAAACATTTTATTTCAGGATATCTTGACCAAAGTCGGCATTTATTAGTTTTACTTTACTCTTCATATATAGGCAAAATCCTATAAGGATCGGACCACTATATCATATATCTGTCATAGGAACGATCGGTCGAAAATTAAGTTGTTTTATGAAAAACATTTTGTTGTTCAAGATATCTTTACATAACTCTCGGCATTTATTAGTTTTACTATACTCTTCATATATAGGCAAAATCCTATAAGGATCGGACCACTATATCATATATCTGTCAAAGGAACAATCGGTCGTCAATTAAGTTGTATGAAAAATCATTTTGTTTTTCAAGATATCATGACCAAACATTTATTAGTTTTATTTTACTCCTCATATATATGCAAAATCCTATGAAGGTCGGACCACTATATCATATAGCTGTCATAGGAACGATCGGTCGAAAATTAAGTTGTTTATGAAAAAACATTTTGTTTTCCCAGGTATCTTGACCAAACTCTCGGCATTTATTAGTTTTACTATACTCCTCATATAAAGGCAAAGTGCTATTAAGATCGGACCACTATATTATATAGCTGTCATAGGAACGATCGGTCAAAAATTAAGTTGTATGAAAAAAACATTTGTTTGTCAAGATATATTGACCAACTCTCGGCATTTAATAGTTTTACTTTACTCCTTATATAAATGCAAAATCCTATTAAGGTCGTACCGCTATATCATATATCTGTCATAGGAACGATCGGTCGAAAATTCAGTTGTTTTATGAAAAACATTTTGTTTTTCAAGATATCTTGACATAACTCTTGGCATTATTAGTTTTGCTATACTCTTCATATATAGGCAAAATGCTATAAGGATCAGACCACTATATCATATAGCTGTCAAAGGAACAATCGGCATTTATTAGTTTTACTAAACTCCTCATATATAGGCACAGTGCAATTATGAGCGGACCACTATATCATATAGCTGCCATAGGATCGACCGGTCGAAAATTAAGTTTTTGTATGAAAAACATTTTGTTTTTCTAGATATCTTGACCAAATCGGCATTTATTAGTTTAACTTTACTCCCCATATATGTGCAAAATCCTATTAACATCGGACCACTATATCATATAGCCGCCATAGGATCGATCGGGCTAAAATTAAGTTTTTTATGAAAAACCATTTTGTTTGCAAGATATCTTGACCTAACTTGCCATTTATTAGTTTGACTTTACTCCTTATATATATAAGGTCGGACCGCTATATCATATAGCTGCTGGGATCGATAGGTCAAAAATTTAGTTGTTTTATGAAAAAACATTTTGTTTGTCAAGATATCTTGACCTAACTCTCGGCATTTATTAGTTTTACTATACTCTTCATATATAGGCAAAATGCTATAAGGATCGGACCTCTATATCATATAGCTGTCAAAGGAACAATCGGTCGAAAATTAAGCTGCTGTATGCTACAATGAAAAAACATTTTGTTTTTAAGATATCTTGACCAAACTCGGCAGTAATAAGTTTTACTATACCACTCATATATATGCAAAATCCTATTAAGATCGGACCACTATATCATATAGCTGCCATACGAACGATAGCTCGAAAATTAAGTTATTGTATGAATAAACATTTATTTTTCAGGATATCTTAACCAAAGTCGACATTTATTAGTTTACTTTACTCTTCATATATAGGCAAAATCCTATACGGATCGGACCACTATATCATATAGCTGTCAAAGGAACAATTGGTCGAAAATTAAGTTGTATGAAAAAAACATTTTTCAAGATATCTTGACATAACTCTCGGCATTTATTAGTTTTACTATACTCTTCATATATAGGCAAAATGCTACAAGGATCGGACCACTATATCATATAGCTGCCACAGGATCGATCGATCGAAAATTAAGTTTTGTATAAAAAATTATTTTGTTTTTCAAGATATCTTGACCAAACTCGGTATTTATTAGTTTTACTTTACTCCCCATATATGTGCAAGATCCTATTAAGATCGGACCAATATATCATATAGCTGCCATAGGATCGATCGATCTAAAATTAAGCTTTTTTATGAAAAACCATTTTGTTTTCAAGATATCTTGACCAAACTTGGCATTAATTAATTTGACTTTACTCCTTATATATATGCAAAATCCTATTAAGGTCGGACCGCTATATCATATAGCTGCCATAGGATCGATAGGTCGAAAATTAATTTTGTATGAAAAACATTTTGTTTTTCAAGATATCTTGACCAAACTCGGCATTTATTAGTTTTACTTACTTTTCATATATAGGCAAAATCTTATAAGGATCGGACCACTATATCATATAGCTGTCAAAGGAACAATCGGTCGAAAATTAAGCTGCTGTATGAAAAAACATTTTGTTTTTAAGATATCTTGACCAAACTCGGCATTTATAAGTTTTATTTTACTCCTCATATATATACGAACGATCGGTCGAAAATTAACTTATTGTATGAAAAAACATTTTATATTTCAAGATATCTTAACCAAAGTCGGCATTTATTAGTTTTACTATACTCTTCATATATAGGCAAATCCTATAAGGAGCGGACCACATATCATATATCTGTCATAGGAACGATCGGTCGAAAATTAAGTTTTTTTATGAAAAACATTTTGTTTTTCAAGATATCTTGACATAACTCTCGGCATTTATTAGTTTTTCTTTACTCTTCATATATAGGCAAAATGCTATAAGGATCGGACCACTATATCATATATCTGTCAAAGGAACAATCGGTCGTGAATTAAGTTGTATGAAAAATCATTTTGTTTCTCAAGATATCATGACCAAACATTTATTAGTTTTATTTTACTCCTCATATATATGCAATATCATATAGCTGTCATAGGAACGATGGGTCGAAAATTAAGTTATTTTATAAAAAAAAAAACATTTTGTTCCCAGGTATCTTGACCAAACTCTCGGCATTTATTAGTTTTACTTTACTCCTTATATAAATGCAAAATCCTATTAAGGTCGGACCGCTATATCATATATCTGTCATAGGAACGATCGGTCGAAAATTAAGTTGTTTTATGAAAAACATTTTGTTTTTCAAGATCTCTTGACATAACTCTTGGCATTTATTAGTTTTACTATACTCTTCATATATAGGCAAAATGCTATAAGGAACAGACCACTATATCATATAGCTGTCAAAGGAACAATCGGCATTTATTAGTTTTACTAAACTCCTCATATATAGGCACAGTGCAATTATGATCGGACCACTATATCATAAAGCTGTCATAGGAACGATTGGTCGATAATTAAGTTGCTGTATGAAAAAAAATGTTGTTTTTAAGATATCTTTACCAAACTTGGCATTTATTAGTTTGACTTTACTCCTAATATATATACAAAATCCTAATATATATACAAAATCCTATCCGCTATATCATATAGCTGCCATAGGATCGATCGGTCTAAAATTAAGCTTTTTTATGAAAAACCATTTTGTTTTCAAGATATCTTGACCAAACTTGGCATTTATTAGTTTGACTTTACTCCTTATATATATGCAAAATCCTATTAAGATCGGACCACTATATCATATAGTCGCCAAAGGATCGATGGGGCTAAAATTTAGTTGTTTTATGAAAAAAACATTTTGTTTGTCAAGATATCTTGACCTAACTCTCGGCATTTATTAGTTTTACTATACTCTTCATATATAGGCAAAATGCTATAAGGATCGGTCATCTATATCATATAGCTGTCAAAGCAACAATAGGCATTTATTAGTTTTACTATACTACTCATATAAAGGCACAGTGCTATTAAGATCGGACCACTATATCATATAGCTGTCATAGGAACGATTGGTCGATAATTAAGTTGCTGTATGAAAAAAAAATGTTGTTTTTAAGATATCTTGACCAAACTTGGCATTTATTAGTTTGACTTTACTCCTAATATATATACAAAATCCTAATAAGGTCGGACCGCTATATCATATAGCTGCCATAGGATCGATAGGTCGAAAATTAAGATTTTGTATGAAAAAACATTTTGTTTTCAAGATATCTTGACCAAGCTCGGCATTATTAGTTTTGCTATACTCTTCATATATAGGAAAAATCTTATAAGGATCGGACCACTATATCATATAGCTGTCAAAGGAACAATCGGTCGAAAATTAAGCTGCTGTATGAAAAAAAAATTTTGTTTTTTAAGATATCTTGACCAAACTCGGCATTAATAAGTTTTACTTTACCACTCATATATATGCAAAATCCTATTAAGATCGGACCACTATATCATATAGCTGCCATACGAACGATAGGTCGAAAATTAAGTTGTATGAAAAAACATTTTATTTTTCAGGATATCTTGACAAAGTCGGCACTTATTAGTTTTACTTTACTCTTCATATATAGGCAAAATCCTATAAGGATCGGACCACTATATCATATAGCTGTCAAAGGAACAATCGGTCGTCAATTAAGTTGTATGAAAAATCATTTTGTTTTTCAAGATATCATGACCAAACATTTATGTTTTATTTTACTCTTCATATATATGCAAAATCCTATGAAGGTCGGACCACTATATCATATAGCTGTCATGGGAACGATCGGTCGAAAATTAAGTTGTTTTATGAAAAAAACATTTTGTTTTCCCAGGTATCTTGACCAAACTCTCGGCATTTATTAGTTTAACTATACTCCTCATATAAAGGCAAAGTGCTATTGAGATCGGACCACTATAGCATATAGCTGTCATAGGAACGATCGGTCAAAAATTAAGTTGTATGAAAAAACATTTGTTTGTCAAGATATCTTGACCAAACTTTCGGCATTTATTAGTTTTACTTTACTCCTTATATAAATGCAAAATCCTATTAAGGTCGGACAGCTATATCATATATCTATCATAAGAACGATCGGTCGAAAATTAAGTTGTTTTATGAAAATCATTTTGTTTTTCAAGATATCTTGACATAACTCTTGGCATTTATTAGTTTTACTATACTCTTCATATATAGGCAAAATGCTATAAATACCACTATATCATATAGCTGTCAAAGGAACAATCGGCATTTATTAGTTTTACTATACTACTCATAAAAAGGCACAGTGCTATTAAGATCGGACAACTATATCATATAGCTGTCATAGGAACGATTGGTCGATAATTAAGTTTCTGTATGAAAAAAAAATATTGTTTTTAAGATATCTTGACCATAATTGGCATTTATTAGTTTGACTTTACTCCTAATATATATACAAAATCCTATTAAGGTCGGACCGCTATATCATATAGCTGCCATAGGATCGATAGGTCGAAAATTAAGATTTTGTATGAAAAAACATTTTGTTGTTCAAGATATTTTGACCAAGCTCGGAATTATTAGTTTTACTATACTCTTCATATATAGGCAAAATCTATAAGGATCGGACCACTATATCATATAGCTGTCAAAGGAACAATCGGTCGAAAATTAAGCTGCTGTATGAAAAAACATTTTGTTTTTTAAGATATCTTGACCAAACTCGGCATTAATAAGTTTTACTTTACCACTCATATATATGCAAAATCCTATTAAGATCGGACCACTATATCATATAGCTGCCATACGAACGATAGGTCGAAAATTAAGTTGTATGAAAAAACATTTTATTTTTCAGGATATCTTGACCAAAGTCGGCACTTATTAGTTTTACTTTACTCTTCATATATAGGGAAAATCCTATAAGGATCGGACCACTATATCATATAGCTGCCATAGGATCGATAGGTCGAAAATTAAGATTTTGTATGAAAAAACATTTGTTTTTCAAGATATCTTGACCAAGCTCGGCATTTATTAGTTTTACTATACTCTTCAAATATAGGCAAAATCTTATAAGGATCGGACCACTATATCATATAGCTGTCAAAGGAACTATCGGTCGAAAATTAAGCTGCTGTATGAAAAAACATTTTGTTTTTTAAGATATCTTGACCAAACTCGGCATTAATAAGTTTTACTTTACCACTCATATATATGCAAAATCTTATTAAGATCGGTCCGCTATATCATATAGCTGCCATAGGATCGATAGGTCGAAATTTAAGATTTTGTATGAAAAACATTTTGTTTTTCAAGATATCTTGACCAAGCTCGGCATTTATTAGTTTTACTATACTCTTCATATATAGGCAAAATCTTATAAGGATCGGACCACTATATGTATAGCTGTCAAAGGAACAATCGGTCGAAAATTAAGCTGCTGTATGAAAAAACATTTTGTTTTTCCAGGTATCTTGACCAAACTCTCGGCATTTATTAGTTTTACTTTACTTCTCATATATTTACAAAATCCCATTAAGATCGTACCACTATATCATATAGCTGCCATAGGAACGATGGGTCAAAAATTAAGTTGTATGAAAAAACATTTGTATGTCAAGATATCTTGACCAAACTCTCGGCATTTATTAGTTTTACTTTACTGCTTATATAAATGCAAAATCCTATTAAGGTCGGACCGCTATATCATATATCTGTCATAGGAACGATCGGTCGAAAATTAAGTTGTTTTATGAAAAACATTTTGTTTTTCAAGATATCTTGACATAACTCTTGGCATTTATTAGTTTTACTATACTCTTCATATATAGGCAAAATGCTATAAGGATCAGACCACTATATCATATAGCTGTCAAACGAACAATCGGCATTTATTAGTTTTACTAAACTCCTCATATATAGGCACAGTGCAATTATGATCGGACCACTATATCATATAGCTGTCATAGGAACGATTGGTCGATAATTAAGTTGCTGTATGAAAAAAAATGTTGTTTTTGAGATATCTTGACCAAACTTGGCATTTATTAATTTGACTTTACTCCTAATATATATACAAAATCCTATTAAGGTCGGACCGCTATATCATATAGCTGCCATAGGATCGACCGGTCGAAAATTAAGTTTTTGTATGAAAAACATTTGTTTTTCTAGATATCTTGACCAAACTCGGCATTTATTAGTTTTACTTTACTCCCCATATATGTGCAAAATCCTATTAAGAATGGACCACTATATCATATAGCCGCCATAGGATCGATCGGGTTAAAATTAAGTTTTTTTATGAAAAACCATTTTGTTTTCAAGATATCTAGACCTAACTTGCCATTTATTAGTTGGACTTTACTCCTTATGCAAAATCCTATTAAGGTCGGACCGCTATATCATATAGCTGCCTGGGATCGATAGGTCGAAAATTTAGTTGTTTTATGAAAAACATTTTGTTTGTCAAGATATCTTGACCTAACTCTCGGCATTATTAGTTTTACTATACTCTTCATATATAGGCAGAATGCTATAAGGATCGGACATCTATATCATATAGCTGTCAAAGGAACAATCGGCATTTATTAGTTTTACTATACTACTCATATAAAGGCACAGTGCTATTAAGATCGGACCACTATATCATATAGCTGTCATAGGAACGATTGGTCGATAATTAAGTTGCTGTATGAAAAAAAATGTTGTTTTTAAGATATCTTGACCAAACTTGGCATTTATTAGTTTGACTTTACTCCTAATATATATACAAAATCCTATTAAGGTCGGACCGCTATATCATATAGCTGCCATAGGATCGATAGGTCGAAAATTAAGATTTTGTATGAAAAAACATTTTGTTTTTCAAGATATCTTGACCAAGCTCGGCATTTATTAGTTTTACTATACTCTTCATATATAGGCAAAATCTTATAAGGATCGGACCACTATATCATATAGCTGTCAAGGAACAATCGGTGGAAAATTAAGCTGCTGTATGAAAAAACATTTTGTTTTTTAGGATATCTTGACCAAACTGAGCATTAATAAGTTTTACTTTACCACTCATATATATGCAAAATCCTATGAAGATCGGACCACTATATCATATAGCTGCCATACGAACGATAGGTCGAAAATTAAGTTATTGTATGAAAAAAACATTTATTTTTCAGGATATCTTGACCAAAGTTGGCATTTATTAGTTTTACTTTCTCTTCATATATAGGCAAAATCCTATAGGATCGGATCACTATATCATATAGCTGTCAAAGGAACAATCGGTCGACAATTAAGTTGTATGAAAATCATTTGTTTTCAAGATATCATGACCAAACATTTTTAGTTTTATTTTACTCCTCATATATATGCAAAATCCTATGAAGGTCGGACCACTATATCATATAGCTGTCATAGGAACGATCGGTCGAAAATTAAGTTGTTTTATGAAAAACATTTTGTTTTTCAAGATATCTTGACATAACTCTTGGCATTTATTAGTTTTACTATACTCTTCATATATAGGCAAAATGCTATAAGGACAACTATATATAACTGTCAAAGGAACAATCGGCATTTATTAGTTTTACTATACTACTCATATAAAGGCACAGTGCTATTAAGATCGGACCACTATATCATATAGCTGTCATAGGAACGATTGGTCGATAATTAAGTTGCTATATCAAAAAAAATTGTTTTTTAGATATCTTGACCATAATTGGCATTTATTAGTTTGACTTTACTCCTAATATATATACAAAATCCTATTATGGTCGGACCGCTATATCATATAGCTGCCATAGGATCGATAGGTCGAAAATTAAGTTGTTTATGAAAAACATTTTGTTTTTCAAGATATCTTGACATAACTCTTGGCATTTATTAGTTTTACTATACTCTTCATATATAGGCAAAATGCTATAAGGATCAGACCACTATATCATATAGCTGTCAAACGAACAATCGGCATTTATTAGTTTTACTAAACTCCTCATATATAGGCACAGTGCAATTATGATCGGACCACTATATCATATAGCTGCCATACGAACGATAGGTCGAAAATTAAGTTATTGTATGAAAAAACATTTTATTTTTCAGGATATCTTGACCAAAGTTGGCATTTATTAGTTTTACTTTACTCTTCATATATAGGCAAAATCCTATAAGGATCGGATCACTATATCATATAGCTGTCAAAGGAACAATCGGTCGACAATTAAGTTGTATGAAAAATCATTTTGTTTTTCAAGATATCATGACCAAACATTTATTAGTTTTATTTTACTCCTCATATATATGCAAAATCCTATGAAGGTCGGACCACTATATCATATAGCTGTCAAAGGAACAATCGGTCGAAAATTAAGCTGCTGTATGAAAAAACATTTTGTTTTTTAAGATATCTTGACCAAACTCGGCATTAATAAGTTTTACTTTACCACTCATATATATGCAAAATCCTATTAAGATCGGACCACTATATCATATAGCTGCCATACGAACGGTAGGTCGAAAATTAAGTTGTATGAAAAAACATTTTATTTTTCAGGATATCTTGACCAAAGTCGGCACTTATTAGTTTTACTTTACTCTTCATATATAGGGAAAATCCTATAAGGATCGGACCACTATATCATATAGCTGCCATAGGATCGATAGGTCGAAAATTAAGATTTTGTATGAAAAAACATTTTGTTTTTCAAGATATCTTGACCAAGCTCGGCATTTATTAGTTTTACTATACTCTTCAAATATAGGCAAAATCTTATAAGGATCGGACAACTATATCATATAGCTGTCAAAGGAACAATCGGTCGAAAATTAAGCTGCTGTATGAAAAAACATTTTGTTTTTTAAGATATCTTGACCAAACTCGGCATGAATAAGTTTTACTTTACCACTCATATATATGCAAAATCTTATTAAGATCGGTCCGCTATATCATATAGCTGCCATAGGATCGATAGGTCGAAATTTAAGATTTTGTATGAAAAAACATTTTGTTTTTCAAGATATCTTGACCAAGCTCGGCATTTATTAGTTTTACTATACTCTTCATATATAGGCAAAATCTTATAAGGATCGGACCACTATATCATATAGCTGTCAAAGGAACAATCGGTCGAAAATTAAGCTGCTGTATGAAAAAACATTTTGTTTTTCCAGGTATCTTGACCAAACTCTCGGCATTTATTAGTTTTACTTTACTTCTCATATATTTACAAAATCCCATTAAGATCGTACCACTATATCATATAGCTGCCATAGGAACGATGGGTCAAAAATTAAGTTGTATGAAAAAACATTTTGTATGTCAAGATATCTTGACCAAACTCTCGGCATTTATTAGTTTTACTTTACTCCTTATATAAATGCAAAATCCTATTAAGGTCGGACCGCTATATCATATATCTGTCATAGGAACGATCGGTCGAAAATTAAGTTGTTTTATGAAAAACATTTTGTTTTTCAAGATATCTTGACATAACTCTTGGCATTTATTAGTTTTACTATACTCTTCATATATAGGCAAAATGCTATAAGGATCAGACCACTATATCATATAGCTGTCAAACGAACAATCGGCATTTATTAGTTTTACTAAACTCCTCATATATAGGGCACAGTGCAATTATGATCGGACACTATATCATATAGCTGTCATAGGAACGATTGGTCGATAATTAAGTTGCTGTATGAAAAAAAATGTTGTTTTTGAGATATCTTGACCAAACTTGGCATTTATTAATTTGACTTTACTCCTAATATATATACAAAATCCTATTAAGGTCGGACCGCTATATCATATAGCTGCCATAGGATCGACGGTCGAAAATTAAGTTTTTGTATGAAAAACATTTTGTTTTTCTAGATATCTTGACCAAACTCGGCATTTATTAGTTTTACTTTACTCCCCATATATGTGCAAAATCCTATTAAGAATGGACCACTATATCATATAGCCGCCATAGGATCGATCGGGCTAAAATTAAGTTTTTTTATGAAAAACATTTTGTTTTCAAGATATCTAGACCTAACTTGCCATTTATTAGTTGACTTTACTCCTTATGCAAAATCCTATTAAGGTCGGACCGCTATATCATATAGCTGCCTGGGATCGATAGGTCGAAAATTTAGTTGTTTTATGAAAAAACATTTTGTTTGTCAAGATATCTTGACCTAACTCTCGGCATTTATTAGTTTTACTATACTCTTCATATATAGGCAGAATGCTATAAGGATCGGACATCTATATCTATACTCTCGGCATTTATTAGTTTACTATACTTCATATATAGGCAGAATGCTATAAGGATCGGACATCTATATCATATAGCTGCAAAGGAACAATCGGCATTTATTAGTTTTACTAACTATCATATAAAGGCACAGTGCTATTAAGATCGGACCACTATATCATATAGCTGTCATAGGAACGATTGGTCGATAATTAAGTTGCTGTATGAAAAAAAATGTTGTTTTTAAGATATCTTGACCAAACTTGGCATTTATTAGTTTGACTTTACTCCTAATATATATACAAAATCCTATTAAGGTCGGACCGCTATATCATATAGCTGCCATAGGATCGATAGGTCGAAAATTAAGATTTTGTATGAAAAAACATTTTGTTTTTCAAGATATCTTGACCAAGCTCGGCATTTATTAGTTTTACTATACTCTTCATATATAGGCAAAATCTTATAAGGATCGGACCACTATATCATATAGCTGTCAAAGGAACAATCGGTCGAAAATTAAGCTGCTGTATGAAAAAACATTTGTTTTTTTAGGATATCTTGACCAAAATCAGCATTAATAAGTTTTACTTTACCACTCATATATATGCAAAATCCTATGAAGATCGGACCACTATATCATATAGCTGCCATACGAACGATAGGTCGAAAATTAAGTTATTGTATGAAAAAACATTTATTTTTTCAGGATATCTTGACCAAAGTTGGCATTTATTAGTTTTACTTTACTCTTCATATATAGGCAAAATCCTATAAGGATCGGATCACTATATCATATAGCTGTCAAAGGAACAATCGGTCGACAATTAAGTTGTATGAAAAATCATTTGTTTTCAAGATATCATGACCAAACATTTATTAGTTTTATTTTACTCCTCATATATATGCAAAATCCTATGAAGGTCGGACCACTATATCATATAGCTGCCATACGAACGATAGGTCGAAAATTAAGTTATTGTATGAAAAAACATTTTATTTTTCAGGATATCTTGACCAAAGTTGGCATTTATTAGTTTTACTTTACTCTTCATATATAGGCAAAATCCTATAAGGATCGGATCACTATATCATATAGCTGTCAAAGGAACAATCGGTCGACAATTAAGTTGTATGAAAAATCATTTGTTTTTCAAGATATCATGACCAAACATTTATTAATTTTATTTTACTCCTCATATATATGCAAAATCTATGAAGGTCGGACCACTATATCATATAGCTGTCATAGGAACGATCGGTCGAAAATTAAGTTGTTTTATGAAAAACATTTTGTTTTTCAAGATATCTTGACATAACTCTTGGCATTTATTAGTTTTACTATACTCTTCATATATAGGCAAAATGCTATAAGGACAACTATATCATATAACTGTCAAAGGAACAATCTGCATTTATTAGTTTTACTATACTACTCATATAAAGGCACAGTGCTATTAAGATCGGACCACTATATCATATAGCTGTCATAGGAACGATTGGTCGATAATTAAGTTGCTATATCAAAAAAATATTGTTTTTAGATATCTTGACCATAATTGGCATTTATTAGTTGGACTTTACTCCTAATATATATACAAAATCCTATTATGGTCGGACCGCTATATCATATAGCTGCCATAGGATCGATAGGTCGAAAATTAAGTTGTTTTATGAAAAACATTTTGTTTTTCAAGATATCTTGACATAACTCTTGACATTTATTAGTTTTACTATACTCTTCATATATAGGCAAAATGCTATAAGGATCAGACCACTATATCATATAGCTGTCAAACGAACAATCGGCATTTATAGTTTTACTAAACTCCTCATATATAGGCACAGTGCAATTATGATCGGACCACTATATCATATAGCTGTCATAGGAACGATGGTCGATAATTAAGTTGCTGTATGAAAAAAAATGTTGTTTTTGAGATATCTTGACCAAACTTGGCATTTATTAATTTGACTTTACTCCTAATATATATACAAAATCCTATTAAGGTCGGACCGCTATATCATATAGCTGCCATAGGATCGACCGGTCGAAAATTAAGTTTTTGTATGAAAAACATTTTGTTTTTCTAGATATCTTGACCAAACTCGGCATTTATTAGTTTTACTTTACTCCCCATATATGTGCAAAATCCTATTAAGAATGGACCACTATATCATATAGCCGCCATAGGATCGATCGGGCTAAAATTAAGTTTTTTATGAAAAACCATTTTGTTTTCAAGATATCTAGACCTAACTTGCCATTTATTAGTTGGACTTTACTCCTTATGCAAAATCCTATTTGGTCGGACCGCTATATCATATAGCTGCCTGGGATCGATAGGTCGAAAATTTAGTTGTTTTATGAAAAAACATTTTGTTTGTCAAGATATCTTGACCTAACTCTCGGCATTTATTAGTTTTACTATACTCTTCATATATAGGCAGAATGCTATAAGGATCGGACATCTATATCATATAGCTGTCAAAGGAACAATCGGCATTTATTAGTTTTACTATACTACTCATATAAGGCACAGTGCTATTAAGATCGGACCACTATATCATATAGCTGTCATAGGAACGATTGGTCGATAATTAAGTTGCTGTATGAAAAAAAATGTTGTTTTTAAGATATCTTGACCAAACTTGGCATTTATTAGTTTGACTTTACTCCTAATATATATACAAAATCCTATTAAGGTCGGACCGCTATATCATATAGCTGCCATAGGATCGATAGGTCGAAAATTAAGATTTGTATGAAAAAACATTTTGTTTTTCAAGATATCTTGACCAATCTCGGCATTTATTAGTTTTACTATACTCTTCATATATAGGCAAAATCTTATAAGGATCGGACCACTATATCATATAGCTGTCAAAGGAACAATCGGTCGAAAATTAAGCTGCTGTATGAAAAAACATTTTGTTTTTAGGATATCTTGACCAAACTCAGCATTAATAAGTTTTACTTTACCACTCATATATATGCAAAATCCTATGAAGATCGGACCACTATATCATATAGCTGCCATACGAACGATAGGTCGAAAATTAAGTTATTGTATGAAAAAACATTTTATTTTTCAGGATATCTTGACCAAAGTTGGCATTTATTAGTTTTACTTTACTCTTCATATATAGGCAAAATCCTATAAGGATCGGATCACTATATCATATAGCTGTCAAAGGAACAATCGGTCGACAATTAAGTTGTATGAAAAATCATTTTGTTTTTCAAGATATCATGACCAAACATTTATTAGTTTTATTTTACTCCTCATATATATGCAAAATCCTATGAAGGTCGGACCACTATATCATATAGCTGTCATAGGAACGATCGGTCGAAAATTAAGTGTTTTTATGAAAAACATTTTGTTTTTCAAGATATCTTGACATAACTCTTGGCATTTATTAGTTTTACTATACTCTTCATATATAGGCAAAATGCTATAAGGACAACTATATCATATAACTGTCAAAGGAACAATCGGCATTTATTAGTTTTACTATACTACTCATATAAAGGCACAGTGCTATTAAGATCGGACCACTATATCATAGCTGTCATAGGAACGATTGGTCGATAATTAAGTTGCTATATCAAAAAAATATTGTTTTTTAGATATCTTGACCATAATTGGCATTTATTAGTTTGACTTTACTCCTAATATATATCCAAAATCCTATTATGGTCGGACCGCTATATCATATAGCTGCCATAGGATCGATAGGTCGAAAATTAAGATTTTGTATAAAAAAACATTTTGTTTTTCAAGATATCTTGACCAAGCTCGGCATTTATTAGTTTTACTATACTCTCCATATATAGGCAAAATCTTATAAGGATCGGACCACTATATCATATAGCTGCCATACGAACGATAGGTCGAAAATTAAGCTGCTGTATGAAAAAACATTTTGTTTTTAAGATATCTTGACCAATCTCGGCATTAATAAGTTTTACTTTACCACTCATATATATGCAAAATCCTATTAAGATCGGACACTATATCATATAGCTGCCATTCGAACGATAGGTCGAAAATTCAGTTATTGTATGAAAAAACATTTTATTTTTCAGGATATCTTGACCAAAGTCGGCATTTATTAGTTTTACTTTACTCTTCATATATAGGCAAAATCCTATAAGGATCGGACCACTATATCATATAGCTGCCATAGGATCGATAGGTCGAAAATTAAGATTTTGTATAAAAAAACATTTTGTTTTTCAAGATATCTTGACCAAGCTCGGCAATTATTAGTTTTACTATACTCTTCATATGTAGGCAAAGTCTTATAAGGATCGGACCACTATATCATATAGCTGTCAAAGGAACAATCGGTCGAAAATTATGCGGCTGTATGAAAAAACATTTTGTTTTTTAAGATATCTTGACCAAACTCGGCATTAATAAGTTTTACTTTACCACTCATATATATGCAAAATCCTATTAAGATCGGTCCGCTATATCATATAGCTGCCATAGGATCGATAGGTCGAAAATTAAGATTTTGTATGAAAAAACATTTGTTTGTCAAGATATCTTGACCAAGCTTGGCATTTATTAGTTTTACTATACTCTTATATATAGGCAAAATCCACAAGGATCGGACCACTATATCATATAGCTGTCAAAGGAACAATCGGTCGAAAATTAAGCTGCTGTATGAAAAAACATTTTGTTTCCAGGTATCTTGACCAAACTCTCGGCATTTATTAGTTTTACTTTACTTCTCATATTTACAAAATCCCATTAAGATCGTACAACTATATCATATAGCTGCCATAGGAACGATCGGTCAAAAATTAAGTTGTATAAAAAAAACATTTTGTTTGTCAAGATATCTTGACCAATCTCTCGGCATTATTGATTTTACTTTACTCCTTATATAAATGCAAAATTCTATTAAGGTCGGACCGCTAATATATAACTGTCATAGGAACGATCGGTCAAAAATTAAGTTGTTTTATGAAAAACATTTTGTTTTTAAGATATCTTGACATAACTCTTGGAATTCATTAGTTTTACTATACTTTCATATATAGGCACAATGCTATAAGGATCAGACCACTATATCATATAGCTGTCAAAGGAACAATCGGCATTTATTAGTTTACTAACTCCTCATATATAGGCACAGTGCAATTATGATCGGACCACTATATCATATAGCTGTCATAGGAACGATTGGTCGATAATTAAGTTGCTGTATGAAAAAAAAATGTTGTTTTTAAGATATCTTGACCAAACTTGGCATTTATTAGTTTGACTTTACTCCTAACATATATACAAAATCCTATTAAGGTCGGACCGCTATATCATATAGCTGCCATAGGATCGACCGGTCGAAAATTAAGTTTTTGTATGAAAAACATTTTGTTTTTCTAGATATCTTGACCAAGCTCGGCATTTATTAGTTTTACTATACTCTTCATATATAGGCAAAATCTTATAAGGATCGGACCACTATATCATATAGCTGTCAAAGGAACAATCGGTCGAAAATTAAGTTGTTGTATGAAAAAACATTTTGCTTTTCAAGATATCTTGACCAAACTCTCGGCATTTATTAGTTTTACTATACTCTTCATATATAGGCAAAATCCTATTAAGATCGGACCACTATATCATATAGCTGCCATAGGAACGATCGGTTGAAAATTAAGTTTTTTTATGAAAAAACATTTTGTTTTTCAAAATCCTATTAAGATCGAACCATTATATCATATAGCTGCCATAGGATCGACCGGTCGAAAATTAAGTTTTTGTATGAAAAAACATTTTGTATTTCAAGATATTGTGACCATACCCAGCATTTGTAAGTTTTACTATACCCCTCATATAAAGGCAAACTGCTATTTAGATAGGACCACTATATCATATAGCTGTCATAGGATCGATCGGTCGAAAATTAAGTTTTTGTATGAAAAAACATTTTGTTTTTCAAGATATCTTGACCAAACACGGCAGTTATTAGTTTTACTTTACTCCTCATTTGTATGAAAAATCCTATTAAGATCGGACCATTATATCATATAGCTGCCATAGGATCGATCGGTCTAAAATAAGTTTATGTATGAAAAAACATTTTGTTTTCAAGATATCTTGACCAAACTCTGCATTTATTAGTTTTACTCCCATATATATGCAAAATCCTATTAAGATCGGACCATTATATCACATAGCTGCCATAGTATCGATCGGTCGAAAATAAGTTGTTGTATGAAAAACATTTTGCTTTTCAAGATATCTTGACCAAAACTCTCGGCATTTCTTAGTTTGACATTACACTTCATATATATGCAAATCCTATTAAGATCGGACCACTATATCATATAGCTGCCATAGGACGATCCGATTGTGAAAATTAAGTTTATTTATGAAAAAACATTTTGTTTTTCAAAATCCTATTAAGATCGAACCATTATATCATATAGCTGCCATAGGATCGACCGGTCTCGAAAATTAAGTTTATGTATGAAAAAACATTTTGTTATCCAGATATCTTGACCAAACTCTGCATTTATTAGTTTTACTTACTCCCATATATATGCAAAATCCTATTAAGATCGGACCATTATATCACATAGCTGCCATAGTATCGATCGGTCAAAATTAAGTTGTTGTATGAAAAAAACATTCTGCTTTTCAAGATATCTTGACCAAAACTCTCAGCATTTCTTAGTTTGACATTACACTTCATATATATGCAAAATCCTATTAAGATCGGAACCACTATATCATATAGCTGCCATAGGATCGATCGGTCGAAAATTAAGTTTTGTATGAAAAACATTTGTTTTTCAAGATATCGTGACCAAATCAGCATTTATTAGTTTTACTACTACTCCTCATATATATGCAAAAATCCTACTAAGATCGGATACTATATAGCTGTCATAGGATCGATCGGTCGAAAATTAAGTTTTTGTATGAAAAACTTTTTTTTTCAAAGATATCTTGACCAAACTCGGCATTTATAAGTTTAACCTTACTCCTTTATATATGCAAATCCTATTAAGATCGGACCACTAATCATATAGCTGTCATTTGAACGATCGGTTGAAAATTAAAATTTTGTATGAAAAAACATTTTGTTTTTACAGATATCGTGACCAAACTCGGCATTTATTAGTTTTACTTTACTCCTCATATATATGCAAATCCTATTAAGATCGGACCACTATATCATATAGCTGCCATAGGATCGATCGGTCTAAAATTAAGTTTATGTATGAAAAACATTTTGTTTTCAAGATATCTTGACAAAAAATCTGCATTTATTAGTTTACTTTACTCCCCATATATATGCAAAATCCTATTAAGATCGGACCACTATATCATATAGCTGCCATAGGAACGATCGGTTGTGAAAATAAATTTTGTATGAAAAAACATTTTGTTTATCAAGATATCGTGACCCAAACTCAGCATTTATTAGTTTTTTACTATACTCCTCATATATAGGCAAAATCTATAAGGATCGGAGCACTATATCATATAGCTGCCATAGGAACGATCGGCCGAAAAAGTAGATTCTTGTATGAAAAGCATTTGGGTTCAAGATATCTTGAGCAAAGTCGCCATTTATTAGTTTTACTATACTCCTCATATTTATGCAAAATCCTATTAAGATCGGACATTACTCATATAGCTGCCATAGTATCGATCGGTCGAAAATTAAGTTTTTGTATGAAAAAACATTTTGTTTTCCAAGATATCTTGACCAAACTCGGCATTATTAGTTTACTTTACTCCTCATTATATGCAAAATCTATTAAGATCGGACCATTATATCACATAGCTGCCATAACATCGATCGGTCTAAAATTAAGTTTATTTATGAAAAAACATTTTGTTTTCCAGATATCTTGACCAAACTCTGCATTTTAGTTTTACTTTCTATCCATATATATGCAAAATCCTATTAAGATCGGATCCCTAATCATATAGCTGTCATAGGATCGATCGGTCGAAAATTAAGTGTTGTATGAAAAAACATTTTGCTTTTCAAGATTATCTTGACCAAACTCTCGGCATATATTAGTTACTATACTCTTCATATATAGGCAAAATCCTATTAAGATCGGACCACTATATTATATAGCTGCCATAGGAACGATCGGTTTGAAAATTAAGTTTTTTTATGAAAAAAACATTTGTTTTTCAAAATCCTATTAAGATCGAACCATATATCATATAGCTGCCATAGGATCGACCGGTCGAAAATTAAGTTTTTGTATGAAAAAACATTTTGTATTTCAAGATATTGTGACCATACCCAGCATTTGTAAGTTTTACTATACCCCTCATATAAAGGCAAAGTGGTATTTAGATAGGACCACTATATCGTATAGCTGTCATAGGAACGATCGGTCGAAAATTAAGTGTTGTATGAAAAAAACATTTTGCTTTTCAAAGTATCTTGACCAAACTCTTGGCATTTATTAGTTTACTATACTCTTCATATATAGGCAAAATCCTATTAAGATGGGACCACTATATCATATAGCTCCCATAGAAACGATCGGTCGAAATCTAAGTTGTATGAAAACATTTTACTTTTCAAGATATCTCGATCAAATCGGCATTTATTAGTTAATTTACTACTCATATATATGCAAAGTTTTATTAAGAACGGACCTAATATCATATAGCTGCCATAGGAACGATCGGTTGAAAATTAAAATTTGTATGAAAAAACATTTTCATTTCAAGATATCGTGACCAAAATCGGCATTTATTAGTTTACTATACTCTTCATACATAGTCAAATTCCTGCAAGGATCGGACCACTATATCATATAGCTGCCATCGGAACGATCGGCCGAAAAGTAGTTTTTTGTATGAAAAATATTTTGTTGTTCAAGATATCTTGACCAAATTCGGTTTTATTAGTTTTGCTATACTCTATATAAAGGCAAAGTGCTATTAAGATCAGACACTATATCATATAGCTGTCATAGGATCGATCGGTCGAAATTAAGTTGTTGTATGAGAAACATTTTGTTTTCAAGAAATCCTGACCAAATCGGATTTATTAGTTTTACTATACTCTTAATAAAGGATCGGAAGGACCTATAAAGATCGACCTACTATCTCCATAGCTGTCAAAGGAACAATCGGTCGAATATTAAGTTGTAGGAAAAAACATTTTATTTTCAAGATATCTTGACCAAACGCTCGGCATATATTAGTTTTACTATACTCTTCATATATAGGCAAATCCTATAAGATCGGACCACTATATTATATAGCATGTGTGCGGAACGATCGGTTGAAAATTAAGTTTTTTTATGAAAAAACATTTTGTTTTCAAAATCCTATTAAGATCGAACCATTATATCATATAGCTGCCATAGGATCGACCGGTCGAAATTAAGTTTTTGTATGAAAAACATTTTGTATTTCAAGATATTGTGACCTACCCAGCATTTGTAAGTTTTACTATACCCCTCATATAAAGGCAAAGTGGTATTTAGATAGGACCACTATATCGTATAGCTGTCATAGGACGATCGGTCGAAAATTAAGTTGTTGTATGAAAAAACATTTTGCTTTCAAGATATCTTGACCAAACTCTCGGCATTTATTAGTTTTACTATACTCTTCATATATAGGCAAAATCCTATTAAGATGGGACCACTATATCATATAGCTCCCATAGAAACGATCGGTCGAAATCTAAGTTGTATGAAAAAACATTTTACTTTTTCAAGATATCTCGATCAAACTCGGCATTTATTAGTTTTAATTTACTACTCATAATATGCAAAGTTTTATTAAGAACGGACCTATATATCATATAGCTGCCATAGGAACGATCGGTTGAAAATTAAAATTTTGTATGAAAAAACATTTTCATTTTCAAGATATCGTGACCAAACTCGGCATGTATTAGTTTACTATACTCTTAACATAGTCAAATTCTGCAAGGATCGGACACTATATCATATAGCTGCCATCGGAACGATCGGCCGCCGAAAAGTAGTTTTTGTATGAAAAATATTTTGTTGTTCAAGATATCTTGACCAAATTCGGTATTTATTAGTTTTGCTATACTCCTCATATAAAGGCAAAGTGCTATTAAGATCAGACCACTATAATATAGCTGTCATAGGATCGATCGGTCGAAAATTAAGTTGTTGTATGAGAAAACATTTTGTTTTCAAGAATCCTGACCAAACTCGGCATTTATTAGTTTTACTATACTCTTATATAAGGATCGGGAAGGACATATAAGATCGACCTACTATATCATATAGCTGTCAAAGGAACAATCGGTCGAATATTAAGTTGTAGGAAAAAACATTTTATTTTCAAGATATCTTGACCAAACGCTCGGCATTTATTAGTTTTACTTTACTCCCCATATATATGCAAAATCCTATTAAGATCGGACCACTATTCATATAGCTGTCATAGGAACGATCGGTCGAAAATGAAATTGTTGTATGAAAAAACATTTTGTTTTTTAAGACATCGTTACCAAACTCAGCATTTATTAGTTTTACTATACTCCTCTTATATATACAAACTCCTATTAGGATCGGACCACTATATCATATAGCTGCCATAGGAACGATCGGTTGAAAATTAAAACTTTGTATGAAAAAACATTTTGTTTTCAAGATATCGTGACCAACACTCAGCATTTATTAGTTTTACTATACTCCTCTATATATGCAAAATCCTACTAAGTTCGGACTACTATATAGCTGTCATAGGATCGATCGGTCGAAAATTAAGGTTTTGTATGAAAAAACTTTTTTTTCAAGATATCTGACCAAACTCGGCATTTAAGTTTAACCTTACTCTTATATATATGCAAAATCCTATTAAGATCGGACCTATTTATATAGCTGTCATTGAACGATCGGTTGAAAATTAAAATTTGTATGAAAAAAACATTTTTTTTTACAGATATCGTGACCAAACTCGGCATTTATTAGTTTTACTTTACTCCTCATATATATGCAAAATCCTATTAAGATCGGACCACACTATCATATAGCTGCCATAGGATCGATCGGTCTAAAAATAAGTTTCTGTATGAAGAAACATTTTGTTTTCAAGATATCTTGACCAAACTCTGCATTATTAGTTTTACTTTACTCCCCATATATATGCAAAATCCTATTAAGATCGGACCACTATATCATATAGCTCCCATAGGAACGATCGGTTGAAAATTAAATTTTGTATGAAAAACATTTTGTTTTTCAAGTATCGTGACCAAATAGCATTTATTAGTTTTACTATACTCCTATATATAGGCAAAATCCTATAAGGATCTGAGGCACTATATCATATAGCTGCCATAGGACGATCGTCCGAAAAGTAGATTCTTGTATGAAAAGCATTTGTTGTTCAAGATATTGACCAAACTCGGCATTTATTAGTTTACTTACTCCTCATATATATGCAAAATCCTATTAAGATCGGACCATTATATCACATAGCTGCCATAGTATCGATCGGTCTAAAATTAAGTTTATGTATGAAAAAACATTTGTTTTCCAGATATCTTGACCAAACTCTGCATTTATTAGTTTTACTTTACTATCCATATTATGCAAAATCCTATTAGGATCGGATCACTATATCATATAGCTGTCATAGGATCGATCGGTCGAAAATTAAGTGTTGTATGAAAAAACATTTTGCTTTTCAAGATATCTTGACCAAACTCTCGGCATTTATTAGTTTTACTATACTCTTCATATATAGGCAAATCCTATTAAGATCGACCACTATATTATATAGCTGCCATAGGAACGATCGGTTGAAAATTAAGTTTTTTTATGAAAAAACATTTTGTTTTTCAAAATCCTATTAAGATCGAACCATTATATCATTATGCTGCCATAGGATCGACCGTCGAAAATTAAGTTTTGTATGAAAAACTTTTGTATTTCAAGATATTGTGACCATACCCAGCATTTGTAAGTTTTACTATACCCCTCATATAAAGGCAAAGTTCTATTTAGATAGGACCACTATATCATATAGCTGTCATAGGAACGATCGGTCGAAAATTAAGTTGTTGTATGAAAAAACATTTTGCTTTTCAAGATATCTTGACCAAACTCTCGGCATTTATTAGTTTTACTATACTCTTCATATATAGGCAAAATCCTATTAAGATGGGACCACTATATCATATAGCTCCATAGAAACGATCGTCGAAATCTAAGTTGTATGAAAAAACATTTACTTTTCAAGATATCTCGATCAAACTCGGCATTTATTAGTTTTAATTTACTACTCAGATATATGCAAAAGTTTTTATTAAGAACGGACCCTATATATCATATAGCTGCCATAGGAACGATCGGTTGAAAATTAAAATTTTGTATGAAAAAAACATTTTCATTTTCAAGATATCGTGACCAAACTCGGCATTTATTAGTTTTACTATACTCTTCATACATAGTCAAATTCCTGTAAGGATCGGACCACTATATCATATAGCTGCCATCGGAACGATCGGCCGAAAAAGTAGTTTTTGTATGAAAAATATTTTGTTGTTCAAGATATCTTGACCAAATTCGGTATTTATTAGTTTTGCTATACTCCTCTATAAAGCAAAGTGCTATTAAGATCAGACCACTATATCATATAGCTGTCATAGGATCGATCGGTCGAAAATTAAGTTGTTGTATGAGAAAACATTGTGTTTTTCAAGAAATCCTGACCAAACTCGGCATTTATTAGTTTTACCATACTCTTCATATAAGGATCGGAAGGACCTATAAAGATCGACCTACTATTCATATAGCTGTCAAAGGAACAATCGGTCGAATATTAAGTTGTAGGAAAAAACATTTTATTTTCAAGATATCTTGACCAAACGCTCGGCACTCTTATTAGTTTGACATTACTCTTCTAAAAATTAATTTTTTATATGCAAAATCCTATTAAGATAGGACCACTATATCATATAGCTGCCATAGGTTCGATCAGTCTGAAAAAAAACATTTTTTTATGAAAAAACATTTTCCTTTTCAAAATCCTATTAAGATCGGACCACTATATCATATAGCTGCCATAGGATCCGGTCGAAAAGTAATTTTGTATGAAAAAACATTTTGTTTTTCAACAAATCTTGACCAAACTCGGCTTTATTAGTTTTACTTTTGCTCCTCATATTAGGCAAAATCCTATTAGGAGGGTACCACTATATCATATAGCTGCCATAGAAAAGATCGGTCAAAAGTATATTCTTGTATAAAAAAACATTTTGTTTTTCAAGATATCTTGAACAAACTCGGCCTTTATTAGTTTTTTTATGCTCCTCATATATAGGCAAAGTATTGAGATCGGAGACTATATCATATAGCTGCCATAGGAACGATCGGTCAATAATTAAGTTGTTGAATAAAAAAACATTTTGTTTTTCAAGATATCTGTGACCAAACTTGGCATTTATCAGTTTTACCAATCTCTTCATTTATAGGCAAAGTCCTATTAGGATCGGACCACTAGCTGTCATAGGAACGATCGGTCGAAAATTAAGTTTGTGTGAAAAAACATTTTGTTTTTCAAGATATTGTGACCAAGCTGAGCATTTATTAGTTTTACTGTACTCCCAATATATATGCAAAATCCTATTTAGATCGAACCACTATATCACATAGCTGTCATAGGAACGATCGGTCGAAAATCAAAATGGTTATTTGAAAAAACATTTTTGTTTTCAAGATATCGTCACCATACTCAGCATTTATTATTTTACTATACTCCTCTTATATACAAAATCCTATTAAGATCGGACCACTATATCATATAGCTGCCATAGGAACAATCGGTTGAAAATTAAATTTTGTATGAAAATAGCTGTCAAAGGAACAATTGGTCAAATATTAATGTAGTATGAAAAAAACATTTGTTTTCAAGATATCGTTACCAAATCAGCATTTATTAATTTTACTATACATCTCTTATATATACAAAATCCTATTAGGATCGGACCACTATATCATATAGCTGCCATAGGAACGATCGGTTGAAAATTAAAACTTTGTATGAAAAAAATTTTGTTTTCAAGATATCGTGACAAACTCAGCATTTATTAGTTTTACTAAACTCCTATATAGGAAAATCCATAAGGATCGGACCACTATATCATATAGCTGTGATAGAACGATCGGTCGAAAATAAATTGTTGTATGAAAAAACATTTGTTTTCAAGATATCGTTACCAAACTCAGCATTTATTGTTTTACTATACCCCTCTTATATATACAAATCCTATTAGGATCGACCACTATATCATATAGCTGCCATAGGACGATCGGTCGAAAATTAAGTTGTTGAAAAAAAAAACATTTTGTTTTTCAAGATATCTTGACCAAACTTGGCATTTATCAGTTTTACCAATATCTTCATTTTTAGTCAAAAGTCCTATTAAGATCGGACCACTAGGTCATGGGAACGATCGGTCGAAAATTAAGTTGTTGTGTAAAAAAACATTTTGTTTTTCAAGATATTGTGACCAAGCTGAGCATTTATTAGTTTTACTGTACTCCCCATATATATGCAAAATCCTATTAGGATCGGATCACTATATCATATAGCTGTCCTAGGATCGATCGGTCGAAAATAAGTGGTTGTATGAAAAAACATTTGCTTTTCAAGATATCTGACCAAACTCTCGGCATTTATTAGTTTTACTATACTCTTCATATATAGGCAAAATCCTATTAAGATCGGACCAATATATTATATAGCTGCCATAGGAACGATCGGTTGAAATTAAGTTTTTTTATGAAAAAACATTTTGTTTTTCAAAATCCTATTAGATCGAACCATTATATCTATAGCTGCCATAGGATCGACGGTCGAAAATTAAGTTTTTGTATGAAAAAACATTTTGTATTTCAAGATATTGTGACCATACCCAGCATTGTAAGTTTTACTATACCCCTCATATAAAGGCAAAGTTCTATTTAGATAGGACCACTAATCATATAGCTTCATAGGAACGATCGGTCGAAAATTAAGGTGTTGTATGAAAAAACATTTTGCTTTTCAAGATATCTTGACCAAACTCTCGGCATTTATAGTTTTACTATACTTCATATATAGGCAAAAATCCTATTAAGATGGGACCACTATATCATATAGCTCCATAGAAACGATCGGTCGAAATCTAAGTTGTATGAAAAAACATTTTACTTTTTCAAGATATCTCGATCAAACTCGGCATTATTAGTTTTAATTTACTACTCATATATATGCAAAGTTTTATTAAGAACGGACCTATATATCATATAGCTGCCATAGGAACGATCGGTTGAAAATTAAAATTTTGTATGAAAAAACTTTTCATTTTCAAGATATCGTGCAAATCGGCATTATTAGTTTTACTATACTCTTCATACATAGTCAAATTCTGTAAGGATCGGACCATATATCATATAGCTGCCATCGGAACGTCGGCCGAAAAGTAGTTTTTTGTATGAAAAAATATTTTGTTGTTCAAGATATCTTGACCCAAATTCGGTATTTATTAGTTTGCTATACTCCTCATATAAAGGCAAAGTGCTATAAGATCAGACCACTATATCATATAGCTGTCATAGGATCGATCGGTCGAAAATTAAAGTTGTTGTATGAGAAAACATTTTGTTTTTCAAGAAATCCTGACCAAACTCGGCATTTATTAGTTTACATAATATTCATATAAGGATCGGAAGGACCTATTAAAGATCGACCTACTATATCATATAGCTGTCAAAGGAACAATCGGTCGAATATTAAGTTGTAGGAAAAAAACATTTTATTTCAAGATATCTTGACCAAACGCTCGGCATTTATTAGTTGACATTACTCTTCATTATATGCAAAATCTATTAAGATAGGACCCACTATCATCATATAGCTGCCATAGGTTCGATCAGTCTAAAATTAATTTTTTTTATGAAAAAAACATTTGTTTTTTCAAAATCCTATTAGATCGGACCACTATATATATAAGCTCCATAGGATCCGGTCGAAAATTAAGTTTTTGTATGAAAAAAACATTTTGTTTTTCAACATAATCTTGACCAAACTCGGCGTTATTAGTTTTACTTTTCTCTCATATTTAGGCAAAATCCTATTAGGATGGGACCACTATACATATAGCGGCCATAGAAAAGATCGGTCGAAAAGTATATTCTTGTATGAAAAACATTTTGTTTTTCAAGATATCTTGAACAAACTCGGGCTTTATAGTTTTTTTATGCTCCTCATATATTGGCAAAGTCGTATTGAGACGGAGCACTATATCATATAGCTGCCATAGGAACGATCGGTCAATAATTAAGTTGTTGAATAAAAAACTTTGGTTTTTCAAGATATCTTGACCAAACTTGGCATTTATCAGTTTTACCAATCTCTTCATTTATAGGCAAAGTCCTATTAAGATCGGACCACTAGCTCTTCATAGGAACGATCGGTCGAAAATTAAGTTGTTGTGTGAAAAAACATTTTGTTTTTCAAGATATTGTGACCAAGCTGAGCATTTATTAGTTTTACTGTACTCCCAAATATATGCAAAATCCTATTTAGATCGAACCACTATATCCACATAGCTGTCATAGGAACGATCGGTCGAAAATCAAATGGTTATTTGAAAAACATTTTATTTTTCAAGATATCGTCACCATACTCAGCATTTATTAGTTTTACTATACTCCTCTTATATACAAAATCCTATTAAGATCGGACCACTATATCATATAGCTGCCATAGGAACAATCGGTTGAAAATTAAAATTTTGTATGAAATAGCTGTCAAAGGAACAATTGGGCAAATATTAAGTTGTAGTATGAAAAAACATTTTGTTCAAGATATCTTGACCAAACTCTGCATTTATTAATTTTACTTTACGCCCCATATATGCAAAATCCTATTAAGATCGGACGACTATATCATATGCTGTCATAGGAAACGATCGGTCGAAAATTAAATTGTTGTATGAAAAAAACATTTTGTTTTTCAAGATATCGTTACCAAACTCAGCATTTATTAATTTACTATACATCTCTTATATATACAAAATCCTATTAGGATCGGACCACTATATCATATAGCTGCCATAGGAACGATCGGTTGAAAATTAAAACTTTGTATGAAAAAACATTTGTTTTTCAAGATATCGTGACCAAACTCAGCATTTATTAGTTTTACTAAACTCCTCATATATAGGAAAAATCCTATAAGGATCGGACCACTATATCATATAGCTGTGATAGGAACGATCGGTCGAAAATTACATTGTTGTATGAAAAAACATTTTGTTTTTCAAGATATCGTTACCAAACTCAGCATTTATTAGTTTTACTATACCCCTCTTATATATACAAAATCCTATTAGGATCGGACCACTATATCATATAGCTGCCATAGGAACGATCGGTCGAAAATTAAGTTGTTGAATAAAAAAACATTTTGTTTTTCAAGATATCTTGACCAAACTTGGCATTTATCAGTTTTACCAATCTCTTCATTTATAGTCAAAGTCCTATTAAGATCGGACCACTAGCTGTCATGGGAACGATCGGTCGAAAATTAAGTTGTTGTGTAAAAAAACATTTTGTTTTTCAAGATATTGTGACCAAGCTGAGCATTTATTAGTTTTACTGTACTCCCCATATATATGCAAAATCCTATTAGGATCGGACCACTATATCATATAGCTGTCATAGGAACGATCGGTCGAAAATTAAATTGTTGTATGAAAAAACACTTTGTTTTCAAGATATCGTTACCAAACTCAGCATTTATTAATTTTACTATACATCTCTTATATATACAAAATCCTATTAGGATCGGACCACTATATCATATAGCTGCCATAGGAACGATCGGTTGAAAATTAAAACTTTGTATGAAAAAAATTTTTTGTTTTTCAAGATATCGTGACCAAACTCAGCATTTATTAGTTTTACTAAACTCCTCATATATAGGAAAATCCTATAAGGATCGGACCACTATATCATATAGCTGTCAAAGGAACGATCGGTAGAAAATTAAATTGTTGTCTGAAAAAACATTTTGTTTTTCAAGATATCGTTACCAAACTCAGCATTTATTAGTTTTACTATACCCCTCTTATATATACAAAATCCTATTAGGATCGGACCAATATATCATATAGCTGCCATAGGAACGATCGGTTGAAAATTAAAACTTTGTATGAAAAAACATTTTGTTTTTCAAGATATCTTGACCAAACGCTCGGCATTTATAGTTTGACATTACTCTTCATATATATGAAAAATCCTATTAAGATAGGATCACTATATCATATAGCTGCCAAAGGTTCGATCGGTCTTAAATTAAGTTTTGTTTTGAAAAAACATTTTGTTTTTCAAAATCCTATTAAGATCGGACCACTATATTATATAGCTGCCATAGGATCGACCGGTCAAAAATTAAGTTTTTGTATGAAAAAACATTTTGTTTTTCAAGATATCTTGACCAAACTCGGCCTTTATTAGTTTTTTATGCTCCTCATATATAGGCAAAGTCGTATTGAGATCGGACCACTATATCATATAGCTGCCATAGGAACGATCGGTCGAAATTAAGTTGTTGAATAAAAAACATTTTGTTTTTCAAGATATCTTGACCAAACTTGGCATTTATCAGTTTTACCAATCTCTTCATTTATAGTCAAAGTCCTATTAAGATCGGACCTAGCTGTCATAGGAACGATCGGTCGAAAATTAAGTTGTTGTGTGAAAAAACATTTTGTTTTTCAAGATATTGTGACCAAGCTGAGCATTTATTAGTTTTACTGTACTCCCCATATATATGCAAAATCCTATTTAGATCGAACCACTATATCACATAGCTGTCATAGGAACGATCGGTCGAAAATCAAATTGTTATTTGAAAAAACATTTTATTTTTCAAGATATCGTCACCATACTCAGCATTTATTAGTTTTTACTATACTCCTCTTATATACAAAATCCTATTAAGATCGGACCACTATATCATATAGCTGCCATAGGAACAATCGCTTGAAAATTAAAATTTTGTATGAAAAAACATTTTGTTTTTCAAGAAATCTTGACCAAACTCTGCATTTATTAGTTTTACTTTACTCCCCATATATATGCAAAATCCTATTAAGATCGGACCACTATATCTTATAGCTGTCATAGGAACGATCGGTCGAAAATTAAATTGTTGTATGAAAAAACATTTTGTTTTTCAAGATATCGTTACCAAACTCAGCATTTATTAGTTTTACTATACTCCTCTTATGTATACAAAATCCTATTAGGATCGGACCACTATATCATATAGCTGCCATAGGAACGATCGGTTAAAAATTAAAACTTTGTTTGAAAAAACATTTTGTTTTTCAAGATATCGTGACCAAACTCAGCATTTATTAGTTTTACTAAACTCCTCATATATAGGAAAAATCCTATTAAGATAGGATCACTATATCATATAGCTGCCAAAGGTTCGATCGGTCTAAAATTAAGTTTTTTTTTGAAAAAACATTTTGTTTTTCAAAATCCTATTAAGATCGGACCACTATATCATATAGCTGCCATAGGATCGACCGGTCAAAAATTAAGTTTTTGTATGAAAAAACATTTTTTTTTTCAAGATATCTTGACCAAACTCGGCCTTTATTAGTTTTTTTATGCTCCTCATATATAGGCAAAGTCGTATTGAGATCGGACCACTATATCATATAGCTGCCATAGGAACGATCGGTCGAAAATTAAGTGTTGAATAAAAAAATATTTTGTTTTTCAAGATATCTTGACCAAACTTGGCATTTATCAGTTTTACCAATCTCTTCATTTATAGTCAAAGTCCTATTAAGATCGGACCACTAGCTGTCATAGGAACGATCGGTCGAAAATTAAGTTGTTGTGTGAAAAAACATTTTGTTTTGCAAGATATTGTGACCAAGCTGAGCATTTATTAGTTTTACTGTACTCCCCATATATATGCAAAATCCTATTTAGATCGAACCACTATATCACATAGCTGTCATAGGAACGATCGGTCGAAAATCAAATTGTTATTTACAAAAACACTTTATTTTTCAAAATATCGTCACCATACTCAGCATTTATTAGTTTTACTATACTCCTCTTAAATACAAAATCCTATTAAGATCGGACCACTATATCATATAGCTGCCATAGGAACAATCGGTTGAAAATTAAAATTTGTATGAAAAACATTTTGTTTTTCAAGAAATCTTGACCAAACTCTGCATTTATTAATTTTACTTTACTCCCCATATATATGCAAAATCCTATTAAGATCGGACCACTATATCATATAGCTGTCATAGGAACGATCGGTCGAAAATTAAATTGTTGTATGAAAAACATTTTGTTTTTCAAGATATCGTTACCAAACTCAGCATTATTAGTTTTACTATACTCCTCTTATATATACAAAATCCTATTAGGATCGGACCACTATATCATATAGCTGCCATAGGAACGATCGGTTGAAAATTAAAACTTTGTATGAAAAAACATTTTGTTTTCAAGATATCGGGACCAAACTCAGCATTTATTAGTTTTACTAAACTCCTCATATATAGGAAAAATCCTATAAGGATCGGACCACTATATCATATAGCTGTCATAGGAACGATCGGTCGAAAATTAAATTGTTGTATGAAAAAACATTTTGTTTTTCAAGATATCGTTACCAAACTCAGCATTTATTAGTTTTACTATACTCCTCTTATATATACAAAATCCTATTAGGATCGGACCACTATATCATATAGCTGCCATAGGAACGATCGGTTGAAAATTAAAACTTTGTATGAAAAAACATTTTGTTTTTCAAGATATCTTGACCAAACGCTCGGCATTTATTAGTTGACATTACTCTTCATATATATGCAAAATCCTATTAAGATAGGACCACTATATCATATAGCTGCCATAGGTTCGATCGGTCTAAAATTAAGTTTTTTATGAAAAAACATTTTGTTTTTCAAAATCCTATTAAGATCGGACCACTATATCATATAGCTGCCATAGGAACGATCGGTCGAAAAGTATATTCTTGTATGAAAAACATTCTGTTTTTCAAGATATCTTGACCAAACTCGGCCTTTATCAGTTTTTTATGCTCCTCATATATGGCAAAGTCGTATTGAGATCGGACCACTATATCATATAGCTGCCATAGGAACGATCGGTCGAAAATTAAGTTGTTGAATAAAAAACCTTTTGTTTTTCAAGATATCTTGACCAAACTTGGCATTTATCAGTTTACCAATCTTCATTTATAGTCAAAGTCCTATTAAGATCGGACCACTAGCTGTCATAGGAACGATCGGTCGAAAATTAAGTTGTTGTGTGCAAAAAACATTTATTTTTCAAGATATCGTCACCATACTCAGCATTTATTAGTTTTACTATACTCCTTATATACAAAATCCTATTAAGATCGGACCACTATATCATATAGCTGCCATAGGAACAATCGGTTGAAAATTAAAATTTGTATGAAAAAACAATTTGTTTTTCAAGAAATCTTGACCAAACTCGGCATTTATAGTTTTACTATACTCTTCATATAAGGATCGGAAGAACCTATAAGGATCGACCTACTATATCATATACCTGTCAAAGGAACAATTGGTCGAATATTAAGTTGTTGTATGAAAAAACATTTTGTTTTTCAAGATATCTTGACCAAACTCTCAGCATTATTAGTTTAAATATACCTCTCATATATAGGCAAAATCCTATTAAGATCGGACCACTATATCATATAGCTCCCATAGGAACGATCGTTGATAATAAGGTTGTATAAATAAGCATTTTATTTTCAATATATCCTGACCAAACTCTCGGCATTTCTTAGTTTGACATTACACTTCATATATATGCAAAATCCTATTAAGATCGGACCACTATATCATATAGCTGCCATAGGATCGATCGGTCGAAAATTAAGTTTTTGTATGAAAAAACATTTTGTTTTTTCAAGATATCGTTACCAAACTCAGCATTTATTAGTTTTACTATACTCCTCATATATAGGAAAAATCCTATAAGGATGCCATAGGAACGATCGGCCGAAAAGTAGATTCTTGTATGAAAAACATTTTGTTGTTCAAGATATCTTGACCAAACTCGCCATTTATTAGTTTTACTATCCTCCTCATATATATGCAAAATCCTACTAAGATCGGACTACTATATAGCTGTCATAGGATCGATCGGTCGAAAATTAAGTTTTTTTATGAAAAAACTTTTTTTTTCAAGATATCTTGACCAAACTCGGCATTTATAAGTTTAACCTTACTCCTTATATATCTGCAAAATCCTATTAAGATAGGACC
Organism: Drosophila americana; assembly: GCA_030788265.1. Lineage (NCBI taxonomy): Eukaryota > Metazoa > Arthropoda > Insecta > Diptera > Drosophilidae > Drosophila > Drosophila americana. The sequence goes on along the minus strand of JAURSC010000246.1, from coordinate 86,513 downwards.
ACTATATCATATAGCTGTTATATGAACGATCGGTTGAAAATTAAAATTTTGTATGAAAAAACATTTTGTTTTTCAAGATATCGTGACCAAACTCAGCATTTATTAGTTTTACTTTACTCCTCATATATATGCAAAATCCTATTAAGATCGGACCACTATATCATATAGCTGCCATAGGATCGATCGGTCTAAAATTAAGTTTATGTATGAAAAAACATTCTGTTTTCAAGATATCTTGACCAAACTCTGCATTTATTAGTTTTACTTTACTCCCCATATATATGCAAAATCCTATTAAGATCGGACCACTATATCATATAGCTGCCATAGGAACGATCGGTTGAAAATTAAATTTTGTATGAAAAAACATTTTGTTTTTCAAGATATAGTGACCAAACTCAGCATTTATTAGTTTTACTATTCTCCTCATATATAGGCAAAATCCTATAAGGATCGGACCACTATATCATATAGCTGCCATAGGAACGATCGGCCGAAAAGTAGTTTCTTGTATGAAAAGAATTTTGTTGTTCAAGATATCTTGACCAAAGTCGCCATTTATTAGTTTTACTATACTCCTCATATATATGCAAAATCCAACTAAGATCGGACTACAATATAGCTGTCATAGGATCGATCGGTCGAAAATTAAGTTTTTGTATAAAAAACTATTTTTTTCAAGATATCTTGACCAAACTCGGCATTTATAAGTTTTACCTTACTTCTTATATATATGCAAAATCCTATTAAGATCGGACCACTATATCATATAGCCATCATTTGAACGATCGGTTGAAAATTAAAATTTTGTATGAAAAAACATTTTGTTTTTTAAGATATCATGACCAAGCTCAGCATTTATTAGTTTTACTGTACTTCCTTATATATACAAAATCCTATTAAGATCGGACCACTATATCATATAGCTGTCATAGGAACGATCGGTTGAAAATTAAAATTTTGTATGAAAAAAACATTTTGTTTTCAAGATATCGTTACCAAACTCAGCATTTATTAGTTTTACTATACCCCTCTTATATATACAAAATCCTATTAGGATCGGACCACTATATCATATAGCTGCCATAGGAACGATCGGTTGAAAATTAAAACTTTGTATGAAAAAACATTTTGTTTTTCAAGATATCGTGACCAAACTCGGCATTTATTAGTTTTACTTTACTCCTTATATATATGCAAAATCCTATTAAGATCGGACCACTATATCATATAGCTGCCATAGGATCGATCGGTCGAAAATTAAGTTTTTGTATGAAAAAACATTTTGTTTTTCAAGATATCTTGACCAAACTCTGCATTTATTAGTTTTACTTTACTCCCCATATATATGCAAAATCCTATTAAGATCGGACCACTATATCATATAGCTGTCATAGGAACGATCGGTCGAAAATTAAATTGTTGTATGAAAAAACATTTTGTTTTTCAAGATATCGTTACCAAACTCAGCATTTATTAGTTTTACTATACTCCTCATATATAGGAAAAATCCTATAAGGATCGGACCACAATATCATATAGCTGCCATAGGAACGATCGGCCGAAAAGTAGATTCTTGTATGAAAAACATTTTGTTGTTCAAGATATCTTGACCAAACTCGCCATTTATTAGTTTTACTATACTCCTCATATATATGCAAAATCCTACTAAGATCGGACTACTATATAGCTGTCATAGGATCGATCGGTCGAAAATTAAGTTTTTTTATGAAAAAACTTTTTTTTTTTTCAAGATATCTTGACCAAACTCGGCATCTATAAGTTTAACCTTACTCCTTATATATATGCAAAATCCTATTAAGATCGGACCACTATATCATATAGCTGTCATAGGAACGATCGGTTGAAAATTAAAATTTTGTATGAAAAAACATTTTGTTTTTCAAGATATCGTTACCAAACTCAGCATTTATTAGTTTTACTATACCCCTCTTATATATACAAATCCTATTAGGATCGGACCACTATATCATATAGCTGCCATAGGAACGATCGGTTGAAAATTAAAACTTTGTATGAAAAAACATTTTGTTTTTCAAGATATCTTGACCAAACGCTCGGCATTTATTAGTTTGACATTACTCTTCATATATATGCACAATCCTATTAAGAGAGGATCACTATATCATATAGCTGCCAAAGGTTCGATCGGTCTAAAATTAAGTTCTTTTTTTAAAAAACATTTTGTTTTTCAAAATCCTATTAAGATCGGACCACTATATCATATAGCTGCCATAGGATCGACCGGTCAAAAATTAAGTTTTTGTATGAAAAAACATTTTGTTTTTCAAGATATCTTGACCAAACTCGGCCTTCATTAGTTTTTTTATGCTCCTCATATATAGGCAAAGTCGTATTGAGATCGGACCACTATATCATATAGCTGCCATAGGAACGATCGGTCGAAAATTAAGTTGTTGAAAAAAAAACATTTTGTTTTTCAAGATATCTTGACCAAACTTGGCATTTATCAGTTTTACCAATCTCTTCATTTATAGTCAAAGTCCTATTAAGATCGGACCACTAGCTGTCATAGGAACGATCGGTCGAAAATTAAGTTGTTGTGTGAAAAAACATTTTGTTTTTCAAGATATTTTGACCAAGCTGAGCATTTATTAGTTTTACTGTACTCCCCATATATATGCAAAATCCCATTAGATCGAACCACTATATCACATAGCTGTCATAGGAACGATCGGTCGAAAATCAAATTGTTATTTGAAAAAACATTTTATTTTTCAAGATATCGTCACCATACTCAGCATTTATTAGTTTTACTATACCCCTCTTATATATACAAAATCCTATTAGGATCGGACCACTATATCATATAGCTGCCATAGGAACGATCGGTTGAAAATTAAAACTTTGTATGAAAAAACATTTTGTTTTTCAAGATATCTTGACCAAACGCTCGGCATTAATTAGTTTGACATTACTCTTCATATATATGCAAAATCCTATTAAGATAGGATCACTATATCATATAGCTGCCAAGGTTCGATCGGTCTAAAATTAAGTTTTTTTTTGAAAAAACATTTTGTTTTTCAAAATCCTATTAAGATCGGACCACTATATCATATAGCTGCCATAGGATCGACCGGTCAAAAATTAAGTTTTTGTATGAAATAACATTTTGTTTTTCAAGATATCTTGACCAAACTCGGCCTTTATTAGTTTTTTTATGCTCCTCATATATAGGCAAAGTCGTATTGAGATCGGACCACTATATCATATAGCTGCCATAGGAACGATCGGTCGAAAATTAAGTTGTTGAATAAAAAAACATTTTGTTTTTCAAGATATCTTGACCAAACTTGGCATTTATCAGTTTTACCAATCTCTTCATTTATAGTCAAAGTCCTATTAAGATCGGACCACTAGCTGTCATAGGAACGATCGGTCGAAAATTAAGTTGTTGTGTGAAAAAACATTTTGTTTTTCAAGATATTGTGACCAAGCTGAGCATTTATTAGTTTTACTGTACTCCCCATATATATGCAAAATCCTATTTAGATCGAACCACTATATCACATAGCTGTCATAGGAACGATCGGTCGAAAATCAAATTGTTATTTGAAAAAACATCTTATTTTTCAAGATACCGTCACCATACTCAGCATTTATTAGTTTTACTATACTCCTCTTATATACAAAATCCTATTAAGATCGGACCACTATATCATATAGCTGCCATAGGAACAATCGGTTGAAAATTAAAATTTTGTATGAAAAAACATTTTGTTTTCAAGAAATCTTGACCAAACTCTGCATTTATTAGTTTTAGTTTACTCCCCAAATATATGCAAAATCCTATTAAGATCGGACCACTATATCATATAGCTGTCATAGGAACGATCGGTCGAAAATTAAATTGTTGTATGAAAAAACATTTTGTTTTTCAATTTATCGTTACCAAACTCAGCATTTATTAGTTTTACTATAATCCTCTTATACATATAAAATCCTATTAGGATCGGACCACTATATAATATAGCTGCCATAGGAACGATCGGTTGAAAATTAAAACTTTGTATGAAAAAACATTTTGTTTTTCAAGATATCGTGACCAAACTCAGCATTTATTAGTTTTACTAAACTCCTCATATATAGGAAAAATCCTATTAGGATCGGACCACTATATCATATAGCTGCCATAGGAACGATCGGTTGAAAATTAAAACTTTGTATGAAAAAACATTTTGTTTTTCAAGATATCTTGACCAAACGCTCGGCATTTATTAGTTTGACATTACTCTTCATATATTTGCAAAATCCTATTAAGATAGGATCACTATATCATAAAGCAGCCAAAGGTTCGATCGGTCTAAAATTAAGTTTTTTTTGAAAAAACATTTTGTTTTTTAAAATCCTATTAAGATCGGACCACTATATCATATAGCTGCCATAGGATCGACCGGTCAAAAATTAAGTTTTTGTATGAAAAAACATTTTGTTTTTCAAGATATCTTGACCAAACTCGGCCTTTATTAGTTTTTTATGCTCCTCATATTTATTTATTTTATTTATTTATTTATTAAAGGTCGACAAAACGAGTGTCTTCCTCATTATTCAATATATTATACAATAGAATTTTATGCTAAAAGCCTAGTTAAAGGATACAATTTTCTAAATAGCATCACCGACCGATGGAGGTGTTTTATTTGCCAGTCCGGCCAGCTGTGCCCCTTTTCACAGCTAATTTTGTCAGTGACGCTATTAGAGCCTACATCTAAGCAGAAGGTTGTAAGTAGGAAAAAAGTATTTTCAAGTAACATTAAAATAATCTTAATTTGCTATATTAATAAAGAAAATACAATAAATAGGAAAAATGAAAGTAAGAAGATTGTTAATAAAATAAAGCAATGTAAGTTAGATAAAGAGTGTTAAGTAGATAGGACAGAGAGAAAAGTAATGGGAAATCACCAACCCGGTGGGGGAAAATTTTTCAGCCTGTCCGGCAAGCTATGCCCCTGCTCATAGCTGGGAATGGTCAGCGACTTCCCGAAGGTATCCTGAAAGCAACGATTTTATTAGGGGTAGAGACAGTTCGGTGGAGAAAACGTGATGCAAACTATTATAATTTTTACATAGCACGCGAAAAGGATTGTGCATAGCGTAGTCTGTTGTGCACGTAGATAGTAAAAAGGGGCGATAATTTCTGGTTGGTCTAGCCGGAACAGAGAATTGAAGACGCCCTAGCAGAAAAGGAGAATCTATGTCGCCAATAATCAACTTATGTAGAAGGACAACACCGAGAATTGTCCTACGGTTGGTTAACGACGGAAGGTTGAGAAGAAGCCGTCTGCTGGAGTAGGATGGCAACCGAAGATTAGGGTCGCAATTTAAACCTCGTAAGGCAAAAAGCAGAAATTGCTTCTGAACAGATTCAATACGATCCTGGCTGTTGTTATACTGTGGAGACCAAATGCAAGAGCAGTATTCAAGGATAGGGCGAACAAGAGAGATGTACAGAAGTTTTGTTATAAAAGGATCGTTAAACTCTTTAGACCATCGTTTAATGAATCCAAGTACACCTTTTGCCTCATTAACGATGGTATCTATGTAAAGATTGAAACAGAGTTTAGAATCAAAAATTACGCCTAGATCCTTAACTGTTAGTATACGTTGCAAAGGGATATTGTCGATTGTATAACTGACAAGATAAGGTGTAGTACGATTAAAAGTCATAAACATACACTTTGAACAGTTTAGATGCAATTGATTGGCCGAACACCATAGTTGCATAGCGTTCAAATCGTCTCGTAGACGAGAATGATGTAGGGGATTAGTGTATGATAGAAAAAGTTTGACATCGTCCGCATACATGAGTACATGTGATATGACAGAGGGGAGATCATTTATAAAAAGGGTAAAGAGTAAAGGTCCAAGATGACTACCTTGAGGAACACCAGAAGTAACGTGAACCCGTTTAGAGGTAGTCAGCCTCAGCATTACTCTTTGGGTCCTACCTTTTAAATAAGAATTAATCCAAAGCAGAAGAGACAGGGGGAAACCTATTCGGTCAAGTTTAAAAAGTAAAATGTTATGGTGCACAGAGTCAAACGCCTTACTGAAGTCAGTGTAAATGACATCAGTTTGCATTTTCGAAAGGAAAGCATCGTTTACCAAGGAAGTAAACTCAAGCAGATTGGTCGTAGTTGACCGATTCTTTACGAATCCATGTTGAACAGGGGAAACAACTGATTTGCAGAAATGCTGCAAATTCGAAGTGATTATTTTTTCAAATAATTTAGGAATAGCGGACAGTTTTGCAATGCCCCTGTAATTACGTATATCAGACTTCCCACCTTTCTTGTGAAGAGGAATGATATAAGATTCTTTCCAAAGAGATGGAAAGACAGAAGTTTCAAGGGATAGATTAAAAAGCTTTAGCAATGGATAAAGAAGGGAAGAACTACACTCCTTGAGAAGACAACTATGAATATTGTCCGGCCCAGGAGAGTAAGAAGACTTTAAAGAGTTTATAGCTAATAGGAGAGAGGAGAGTAATTAGAGGAGGTATATAACTTGCGGAAGAAATAGTATAAGGGTAAGCATTAGTATTAGGACAGACTGAAGAGTAAGTTGACTGGAAAAAATTAGCAAACAGGTTAGCAGAATCAGTGTCATTGCTAGCTTTATCCAAGCCAAGAAAAAAAGAAGATGGCAAACTTGAAGATTTACGCTTCAAGTTTACAAAATTATAAAACTGTCTCGGATTTCGGGCAAATTGTCTTTTACAACGTGTTAGATAATTCTCATAGCATTGAGAATTAAGAAGAAAGAAGTTCGACTTGGCTATGGAATATTTAGCCAAGTCTGTACACGAACCAGACTTTTTAAACTTTTTAAAATATTTGGATTTTACATTTTTTAGATGTGATAATCTGGTAGTAAACCAGGGTGGTTTTGAAAAAGTAGTCGAAGGAATTGACTTAGGAATACACACATCTAAGAGGGAGATTAGGGTGATGTAAAAAAAATTAATAGCTGTATTCATATCAACTGAGTCATATAAGAAAGACCAATCGGTTGAATAAATAAGCTGATTCAGCAAAGAATAATTTCCTTTGCGAAAGCAATAGCGGGGCTTATTGGCTGATGAGCACGAAATGAAAGGATTACAATTTAGCATTGCAATCTGTAAAGTTGGATGATAGACATCCTCAGGAAGAGATAAAGGAGGGGACCTAGACACATTAGAAATAAGGTAGTCGTTAACAAATACAAGGTCAAGTGTTCTAGTCAAATGATTAGAAATTGAATTGATTTGAAACAACGAAAGATCAAGCATGCAGTCTATAAAATCGTGCTGTGCTGAGGGCACTAGATAATTTTTGGCAGTAAATAATGACCAAGAGATGTTGGGCAAATTAAAATCACCCAACACCATAAATAGGTCACTATCACGCACGTGTGAAGAAACTTCTTTAATACAAGTAATATGTTTCATATAAACTTGAATATCAGAAGAAGGAGGGACATAAGAGCATGTTACATAGACATTCCGTGTAGGAAAAGACACCTTAACTGAGACAATCTCAGCGTCAGTAGGCGTACTAAAACAGAAAAGTTCAGACTGGAGAGTGGCTTTAACGGCAATTAACACCCCACCACCTCGAGTCGGCCGATCATTTCGATACAAACTAAAGTTATTTGATAAAATAAATCAGATATGGTTGAGTTCAACCATGTTTCTGAAAATGCTATTATATCCGAATTGAAGGAAGTGCTGGCCATGAAAAGATTTTTAAGTTTTGAAATAAGACCTCTAACATTCTGATAATGAATAAAGATTTGGTCAGAAGATGAAGCTAGTTTTTGGGGCAGAAATGGTACCCTGTATTGAAGGGACTGGAAGGGTGACAGGCTGGTTACGCTTTTTAGGCTTGAACTCGTGAACAATCATGTGTGGAGGCCAAAATTTGGGATCACAAATGATTGGGAACATATCATGTGAAACATTTATTTTGAATGATGATATTTCACGAGGGGTGGAGAAATTAAATTTAGTTATTGACACGCTAGCAGAAGATTTGCTAGCAATATAGGCTGCCAATGACTCAGAAGTGGTGTCCGACGAAAGTCGAGACACAAAGACTTGCCTACGAGGGGCAACTACCGTTAAAGTAGGCGCTGATGGGGCTGTAGGTAATACAGGAGTTGGGGGAGCTATCGAGGCACAATGATTGTTTTTAACAATCTGGGCAAGATTGCGCGCAGGTCTACCTTTGCGGCCAGGAGCTGATGGGGCTGAGGCAGTTTGATTAATTGGGACGGGATCAGGTACGGGCTCTACTGGGACTAGTACAGGGGTTGAAACAGGGGTAATTGGACAGCCGCTTGGAGAAGGCGATAAAGACAACATTGGAGATACGTCCAAGTTGCTAGGAAGGGACAAGAAAGTAGTAGGTGTCTGAACAGACGTAGAGGGCAATTGCAAAAGTTGAGGCTCCAACCGGCGGTTGGTTGGGGACTCAAATTTATATTTGCCAAGCAACTCGAAACTCGAGTCAAAATTACTCGAGAGCTGCTTAGCCACATTATTTAATTTTAAGAATTGACTTCTCACAGAATTATACATTCTAGAGAAATCAATTTGCTTGTCGATGCATTCTGGGCACGACCAACGCAAGCCACCACAGCCCTTCTTGGCAATAGCAGCGATCTTGTCGCAATCACGCCCAGTGAGACCTGCACATTTAGCATGCATCATATTCTCACACAGCCAGCAATTAACAAATTGCGGCAGTGCAGAATCATCAGCCTGCTTGAACGTGCACGGTTTCTTACAGCACAACATAATTATTTAATGCGTCTGCAAATTGCGAGAGCATAGAGCAAAACGAAAACGGTGCACAAGATAGAGCAAGTAAATACACAAACAAATTGTTTGGAGCAAAAAGCAATAGAAAAAGTTTGCGAGAGTGCGATGCACAAGCAGAAAGTATGCAGCGAACACACGCACAAACAAGTGTATGCACAGGGAGCACCAAAGCAAACGAATCAAAACAGGCAATAACAACAACACGTAGCTGATGCCGCGTTTTATAAAATGTAATAATTAACAGACTTACGCTGCACAACAGATAACACTTTGCACAGTTTACTAAAGCTTCTTAAATAAAGCACGAAAAATGCAAAATTTTGAAATAAAAAGCAGGATAAAAGCGCAAAAATATATAAAAATCTTGGAGCACAAGTAAAACACGTCAATCACTCTCAACTGAGAACTCTCTCTTATAGGCAAAGTCGTATTGAGATCGGACCATTATATCATATAGCTGCCATAGGAACGATCGGTCGAAAATTAAGTTGTTGAATAAAAAAACATTTTGTTTTCAAGATATCTTGACCAAACTTGGCATTTATCAGTTTTACCAATCTCTTCATTTATAGTCAAAGTCCTATTAAGGACCACTAGCTGTCATAGGAACGATCGGTCGAAAATTAAGTTGTTGTGTGAAAAACATTTTGTTTTTCAAGATATTGTGACCAAGCTGACCATTTATTAGTTTTACTGTACTCCCCATATATATGCAAAATCCTATTTAGATCGAACCACTATATCACAAAGCTGTCATAGGAACGATCGGTCAAAAATCAAATTGTTATTTGAAAAAACATTTTATTTTTCAAGATATCGTCACCATACTCAGCATTTATTAGTTTTACTATACTCCTCTTATATACAAAATCCTATTAAGATCGGACCACTATATCATATAGCTGCCATAGGAACAATCGGTTGAAAATTAAAATTTTGTATGAAAAAACATTTTGTTTTTCAAGAAATCTTGACCAAACTGTGCATTTATTAGTTTTACTTTACTCCCCATATATATGCAAAATCCTATTAAGATCGGATCACTATAACATATAGCTGTCATAGGAACAATCGGTTGAAAATTAAATTGTTGTATGAAAAAACATTTTGTTTTTCAAGATATCGTTACCAAACTCAGCATTTATTAGTTTTACTATACTCCTCTTATATATACAAAATCCTATTAGGATCGGACCACCATATCATATAGCTGCCATAGGAACGATCGGTTGAAAAATAAAACTTTGTATGAAAAAACATTTTGTTTTTCAAGATATCGTGACCAAACTCAGCATTTATTAGTTTTACTAAACTCCTCATATATAGGAAAAATCCTATAAGGATCGGACCACTATATCATATAGCTGTCATAGGAACGATCTGTCGAAAATTAAATTGTTGTATGAAATCACATTTTGTTTTTCAAGATATCGTTACCAAACTCAGCATTTATTAGTTTTACTATACTCCTCTTATATATACAAAATCCTATTAGGATCGGACCACTATATCATATAGCTGCAATAGGAACGATCGGTTGAAAATTAAAACTTTGTATGAAAAAACATTTTGTTTGCAAGATATCTTGACCAAACGCTCGGCATTTCTTAGTTTGACATTACTCTTCATATATATGCAAAATCCTATTAAGATAGGACCACTATATCATATAGCTGCCATAGGTTCGATCGGTCTAAAATTAAGTTTTTTTATGAAAAAACATTTTGTTTTTCAAAATCCTATTAAGATCGGACCACTATATCATATAGCTGGCATAGGATCGAGCGGTCGAAAATTAAGTTTTTGTATGAAAAAACATTTGTTTTTCAAGATATCTTGACCAAACTCGGCGTTTATTAGTTTTACTTTTCTCCTCATATTTAGGCAAAATCCTATTCGGATGGGACCACTATATCATATAGCTGCCATAAAAACGATCGGTCGAAAAGTATATTCTTGTATGAAAAACATTCTGTTTTTCAAGATATCTTGACTAAACTCGGCCTTTATTAGTTTTTTTATGCTCCTCATATATGGCAAAGTCGTATTGAGATCGGACCACTATATCATATAGCTGCCATAGGAACGATCGGTCGAAAATTAAGTTGTTGAATAAAAAACATTTTGTTTTTCAAGATATCTTGACCAAACTTGGCATTTATCAGTTTTACCAATCTCTTCATTTATAGTCAAAGTCCTATTAAGATCGGACCACTAGCTGTCATAGGAACGATCGGTCGAAAATTAAGTTGTTGTGTGAAAAAACATTTTGTTTTTCAAGATATTGTGACCAAGCTGAGCATTTATTAGTTTTACTGTACTCCCCATGTATATGCAAAATCCTATTTAGATCGAACCACTATATCACATAGCTGTCTTAGGAACGATCGGTCGAAAATCAAATTGTTATTTGAAAAAACATTTTATTTTCAAGATATCGTCACCATACTCAGCATTTATTAGTTTTACTATACTCCTCTTATATACAAAATCCTATTAAGATCGGACCACTATATCATATAGCTGCCATAGGAACAATCGGTTGAAAATTAAAATTTTGTATAAAAAAACATTTTGTTTTTCAAGAAATCTTGACCAAACTCGGCATTTATTAGTTTTACTATACTCTTCATATAAGGACGGAAGGACCTATAAGGATCGACCTACTATATCATATAGCTGTCAAAGGAACAATTGGTCGAATATTAAGTTGTTGTATGAAAAAACATTTGTTTTTCAAGATATCTTGACCAAACTCTCAGCATTTATTAGTTTAAATATACCTCTCATATATAGGCAAAATCCTATTAAGATCGGACCACTATATCATATAGCTCCCATAGGAACGATCGTTGAAAATAAGGTTGTATAAATAAGCATTTTATTTTCAATATATCTTGACCAAACTCTCGGCATTTCTTAATTTGACATTACACTTCATATATATGCGAAATCCTATTAAGATCGGACCACTATATCATATAGCTGCCATAGGATCGATCGGTCGAAAATTAAGTTTTTGTATGAAAAAACATTTGTTTTTCAAGATATCTTGACCAAACTCGGCATTTATTAGCTTTACTTTACTCCTCATATGTATGAAAAATCCTATTAAGATCGGTCCATTATATCATATAGCTGCCATAGGATCGATCGGTCTAAAATTAAGTTTATGTATGAAAAACTTTTTTTTTTTCAAGATATCTTGACCAAACTCGGCATTTATAAGTTCAACCTTACTCCTTATATATATGCAAAATCCTATTAAGATCGGACCACTATATCATATAGCTGCCATAGGATCGATCGGTTGAAAATTAAGTTTTTGTATGAAAAAACATTTTGTTTTTCAAGATATCTTGACCAAACTCGGCATTTATAAGTTTAACCTTACTCCTTATATATATGCAAAATCCTATTAAGATCGGACCACTATATCAAATAGCTGTCATAGGAACGATCGGTCGAAAATTAAAATTTTGTATGAAAAAACATTTTGTTTTTCAAGATATCGTGACCAAACTCAGCATTTATTAGTTTTACTATTCTCCTCATATATAGGCAAAATCCTATAAGGATCGGACCACTATATCATATAGCTGCCATAGGAACGATCGGCCGAAAAGTAGTTTCTTGTATGAAAAGCATTTTGTTGTTCAAGATATCTTGACCAAAGTCGCCATTTATTAGTTTTACTATACTCCTCATATATATGCAAAATCCTACTAAGATTGGACTACTGTATAGCTGTCATAGGATCGATCGGTCGAAAATTAAGTTTTTGTATGAAAAAACTATTTTTTTCAAGATATCTTGACCAAACTCGGCATTTAAAAGTTTTACCTTACTTCTTATATATATGCAAAATCCTATTAAGATCGGACCACTATATCATATAGCTGTCATATGAACGATCGGTTGAAAATTAAAATTTTGTATGAAAAAACATTTTGTTTTTCAAGATATCGTGACCAAACTCGGCATTTATTAGTTTTACTTTACTCCTCATATATATGCAAAATCCTATTAAGATCGGACCACTATATCATATAGCTGCCATAGGATCGATCGGTCTAAAATTAAGTTTATGCATGAAAAAACATTTTGTTTTCAAGATATCTTGACCAAACTCTGCATTTATTAGTTTTACTTTACTCCCCATATATATGCAAAATCCTATTAAGATCGGACCACTATATCATATAGCTGTCATAGGAACGATCGGTCGAAAATTAAATTTTGTATGAAAAAACATTTTGTTTTTTAAGATATCATGACCAAACTCAGCATTTATTAGTTTTACTGTACTGCTCTTATATAAACAAAATCCTATTAAGATCGGACCACTATATCATATAGCTGTCATATGAACGATTGGTTGAAAATTAAAGTTTTGTATGAAAAAACATTTTGTTTTTCAAGATATCGTGACCAAACTCGGCATTTATTAGTTTTACTTTACTCCTTATATATATGCAAAATCCTATTAAGATCGGACCACTATATCATATAGCTGCCATAGGATCAATCGGTCTAAAATTAAATTTTTGTATGAAAAAACATTTTGTTTTTCAAGATATCTTGACCAAACTCTGCATTTATTAGTTTAACTTTACTCCCCGTATATATGCAAAATCCTATTAAGATCGGACCACTATATCATAAGCTGTCATAGAAACGATCGGTCGAAAATTAAATTGTTGTATGAAAAAACATTTTGTTTTTCAAGATATCGTTACCAAACTCAGTATTTATTAGTTTTACTATACTCCTCATATATAGGAAAAATCCTATAAGGATCGGACCACAATATCATATAGCTGCCATAGGAACGATCGGCCGAAAAGTAGATTCTTGTATGAAAAACATTTTGTTGTTCAAGATATCTTGACCAAACTCGCCATTTATTAGTTTTACTATACTCCTCATATATATGCAAAATCCTACTAAGATCGGACTACTATATAGCTGTCATAGGATCGATCGGTCGAAAATTAAGTTTTTTATGAAAAAACTTTTTTTTTTCAAGATATCTTGACCAAACTCGGCATTTATAAGTTTTACTTTACTCCCCATATATATGCAAAATCCTATTAAGATCGGACCACTATATCATATAGCTGTCATAGGAACGATCGGTCGAAAATTAAATTGTTGTATGAAAAAACATTTTGTTTTTCAAGATATCGTTACCAAACTCAGTATTTATTAGTTTTACTATACTCCTCATATATAGGAAAATCCTATAAGGATCGGACCACAATATCATATAGCTGCCATAGGAACGATCGGCCGAAAAGTAGATTCTTGTATGAAAAACATTTTGTTGTTCAAGATATCTTGACCAAACTCGCCATTTATTAGTTTTACTATACTCCTCATATATATGCAAAATCCTACTAAGATCGGACTACTATATAGCTGTCATAGGATCGATCGGTCGAAAATTAAGTTTTTTTATGAAAAACTTTTTTTTTTCAAGATATCTTGACCAAACTCGGCATTTATAAGTTTTACTTTACTCCCCATATATATGCAAAATCCTATTAAGATCGGACCACTATATCATATAGCTGTCATATGAACGATTGGTTGAAAATTAAAGTTTTGTATGAAAAAACATTTTGTTTTTCAAGATATCGTGACCAAACTCGGCATTTATTAGTTTTACTTTACTCCTTATATATATGCAAAATCCTATTAAGATCGGACCACTATATCATATAGCTGCCATAGGATCGATCGGTCTAAAATTAAATTTTTGTATGAAAAAACATTTTGTTTTTCAAGATATCTTGACCAAACTCTGCATTTATTAGTTTAACTTTACTCCCCATATATATGCAAAATCCTATTAAGATCGGACCACTATATCATAAGCTGTCATAGAAACGATCGGTCGAAAATTAAATTGTTGTATGAAAAAACATTTTGTTTTTCAATATATCGTTACCAAACTAAGCATTTATTAGTTTTACTATACTCCTCATATATAGGAAAAATCCTATAAGGATCGGACCACAATATCATATAGCTGCCATAGGAACGATCGGCCGAAAAGTAGATTCTTGTATGAAAAACATTTTGTTGTTCAAGATATCTTGACCAAACTCGCCATTTATTAGTTTTACTATACTCCTCATATATATGCAAAATCCTACTAAGATCGGACTACTATATAGCTGTCATAGGATCGATCGGTCGAAAATTAAGTTTTTTATGAAAAAACTTTTCTTTTTCAAGATATCTTGACCAAACTCGGCATTTATAAGTTTTACTTTACTCCCCATATATATGCAAAATCCTATTCAGATCGGACCACTATATCATATAGCTGCCATAGGAACAATCGGTTGAAAATTAAATTTTGTATGAAAAAACATTTTGTTTTTCAAGATATCGTGACCAAACTCGGCATTTATTAGTTTTACTATTCTCCTCATATATAGGCAAAATCCTATTAAGATCGGACCACTATATCATATAGCTGCCATAGGAACGATCGGCCGAAAAGTAGTTTCTTGTATGAAAAGCATTTTGTTGTTCAAGATATCTTGACCAAAGTCGCCATTTATTAGTTTTACTATACTCCTCATATATATGCAAAATCCTACTAAGATCGGACTACTATATAGCTGTCATAGGATCGATCGGTCGAAAATTAAGTTTTGTATGAAAAAACATTTTTTTCAAGATATCTTGACCAAACTCGGCATTTATAAGTTTTACCTTACTCCTTATATATATGCAAAATCCTATTAAGATCGGACCACTATATCGTATAGCTGTCATTTGAACGATCGGTTGAAAATTAAAATTTTGTATGAAAAAACATTTTGTTTTTTAAGATATCATGACCAAGCTCAGCATTATTAGTTTTACTGTACTCCTCATATATATGCAAAATCCTATTAAGATCGGACCACTATATCATATAGCTGCCATAGGATCGATCGGTCCAAAATTAAGTTTATGGATGAAAAAACATTCTGTTTTCAAGATATCTTGACCAAACTCTGCATTATTAGTTTTACTTTACTCCCCATATATATGCAAAATCCTATTAAGATCGGACCACTATATCATATAGCTGCCATAGGAACGATCGGTTGAAAATTAAATTTTGTATGAAAAAACATTTTGTTTTTCAAGATATCGTGACCAAACTCAGCATTTATTAGTTTTACTATTCTCCTCATATATAGGCAAAATCCTATTAAGATCGGACCACAATATCATATAGCTGCCATAGGAACGATCGGCCGAAAAGTAGATTCTTGTATGAAAAGCATTTTGTTGTTCAAGATATCTTGACCAAAGTCGCCATTTATTAGTTTTACTATACTCCTCATATATATGCAAAATCCTACTAAGATCGGACTACTATATAGCTGTCATAGGATCGATCGGTCGAAAATTAAGTTTTTGTATGAAAAAACTATTTTTTCAAGATATCTTGACCAAACTCGGCATTTATAAGTTTTACCTTACTCCTTATATATATGCAAAATCCTATTAAGATCGGGCCACTATATCATATAGCTGTCATATGAACGATCGGTTGAAAATTAAAATTTGTAAAAAAACATTTTGTTTTTCAAGATATCGTGACCAAACTCGGCATTTATTAGTTTTACTTTACTCCTCATATATGCAAAATCCTATTAAGATCGGACCACTATATCATATAGCTGCCATAGGATCGATCGGTCTAAATTAAGTTTATGTATGAAAAAACATTTTGTTTTCAAGATATCTTGACCCCTCTGCATTTATTAGTTTTTACTTTACTCCCCATATATATGCAAAATCCTATTAAGATCGGACCACTATATCATATAGCTGTCATAGGAACGATCGGTCGAAAATTAAATTTTGTATGAAAAAACATTTTGTTTTTTAAGATATCATGACCAAACTCAGCATTTATTAGTTTTACTGTACTGCTCTTATATATGCAAAATCCTATTAAGATCGGACCACTATATCATATAGCTGCCATAGGATCGATCGGTCGAAAATAAGTTTTTGTATGAAAAAACATTTTGTTTTTTAAGATATCATGACCAAACTCAGCATCTATTGGTTTTACTGTACTCCTCTTATATAAACAAAATCCTATTAAGATCAGACCACTATATCATATAGCTGTCATATGAACGATTGGTTGAAAATTAAAGTTTTGTATGAAAAAACATTTTGTTTTCAAGATATCGTGACCAAACTCAGCATTTATTACTTTTACTGTACTGCTCTTATATATACAAAATCCTATTATAATCGGACCACTATATCATATAGCTGCCATAGGATCGATCGGTCGAAAATAAGTTTTTGTATGAAAAAAACATTTTGTTTTTCAAGATATCTTGACCCAAATCGGCATTTATTAGTTTTACTATACTCCTCTTATATATACAAAATCCTATTAAGGTCGGACCAATATATCATATAGCTGCCATAGGATCGATCGGTTGAAATTAAAATGTTTATGAAAAAAACATTTTGTTTATCAAGATATCGTGACCAAACTCGGCATTTTTGGTTTTACTATACTCCTCATATATAGGAAAAATCCTATAAGGATCGGACCACTATATGATATAGCTGCCATAGGAACGATCGTCGAAAATTAAGTTGTATGAAAAAACATTTTATTTTCGAGATATCTTGACCAAACTCTCGGCATTTATTATTTTGACATTACTCTTCATATATATGCAAAATCCTATTAAGATCGGACCGCTATATCATATAGCTGCCGTAGGATCGATCGGTCGAAAATTAAGTTTTTGTATGAAAAAACATTTTGTTTTTCAAGATATCTTGACCAAACTCGGAACTTATTAGTTTTACTTACTCCTCATATATACGCAAAATCCTATTAAGATCGGACCACTATATCATATAGCTGCCATAGGATCGATCGGTCGAAATTAAGTTTTTGTATGAAAAAACATTTGTTTTCAAGATATCTTACCAAACTCTTTATTTATTAGTTTTACTTTTTATTATTATTATTATTATTAGATCGGACCACTATATCTTATAGCTGTCATAGGAACGATCGGTCGAAAATTAAATTGTTGTATGAAAAAACATTTTGTTTTTCAAGATATCTTGACCAAAGTCGCCATTTATTAGTTTTACTATACTTCTCATATATATGCAAAATCCTACTAAGATCGGACTACTATATAGCTGTCATAGGATCGATCGGTCGAAAATTAAGTTTTTGTATGAAAAAACTATTTTTTTCAAGATATCTTGACCAAACTCGGCATTTATAAGTTTTACCTTACTCCTTATATATATACAAAATTCTATAAAGATCGGGCCACTATATCATATAGCTGTCATATGAACGATCGGTTGAAAATTAAAATTTTGTATAAAAAAACATTTTGTTTTTAAAGATATCGTGACCAAACTCGGCATTTATTAGTTTTACTTACTCCTCATATATATGCAAAATCCTATTAAGATCGGACCACTATATCATATAGCTGCCATAGGATCGATCGGTCTAAAATTAAGTTTATGTATGAAAAAACATTCTGTTTTCAAGATATCTTGACCAAACTCTGCATTTATTAGTTTTACTTTACTCCCCATATATATGCAAAATCCTATTAAGATCGGACCACTATATCATATAGCTGCCATAGGAACGATCGGTTGAAAATTAAATTTTGTGTGAAAAAACATTTTGTTTTTCAAGATATCGTGACCAAACTCAGCATTTATTAGTTTTACTATTCTCCTCATATATAGGCAAAATCCTATAAGGATCGGACCACTATATCATATAGCTGCCATAGGAACGATCGGCCGAAAAGTAGTTTCTTGTATGAAAAGCATTTTGTTGTTCAAGATATCTTGACCAAAGTCGCCATTCATTAGTTTTACTATACTCCTCATATATATGCAAAATCCTACTAAGATCGGATACTATATAGCTGTCATAGGAACGATCGGTCGAAAATTAAATTTTGTATGAAAAAACATTTTGTTTTTTAAGATATCATGACCAAACTCAGCATTTATTAGTTTTACTGTACTGCTCTTATATAAACAAAATCCTATTAAGATCGGACCACTATATCATATAGCTGTCATAGGAACGATCGGTTGAAAATTAAATTTTGTATGAAAAAACATTTTGTTTTCAAGATATCGTGACCAAACTCAGCATTTATTAGTTTTACTATTCTCCTCATATATAGGCAAAATCCTATTAAGATCGGACCACAATATCATATAGCTGCCATAGGAACGATCGGCCGAAAAGTAGATTCTTGTATGAAAAGCATTTGTTGTTCAAGATATCTTGACCAAAGTCGCCATTTATTAGTTTTACTATACTCCTCATATATATGCAAAATCCTACTAAGATCGGACTACTATATAGCTGTCATAGGATCGATCGGTCGAAAATTAAGTTTTTGTATGAAAAAACTATTTTTTTCAAGATATCTTGACCAAACTCGGCATTTATAAGTTTTACCTTACTCCTTATATATATGCAAAATCCTATTAAGATCGGGCCACTATATCATATAGCTGTCATATGAACGATCGGTTGAAAATTAAAATTTTGTATAAAAAAACATTTTGTTTTTCAAGATATCGTGACCAAACTCGGCATTTATTAGTTTTACTTTACTCCTCATATATATGCAAAATCCTATTAAGATCGGACCACTATATCATATAGCTGCCATAGGATCGATCGGTCTAATATTAAGTTTATGTATGAAAAAACATTTTGTTTTCAAGATATCTTGACCAACCTCTGCATTTATTAGTTTTACTTTACTCCCCATATATATGCAAAATCCTATTAAGATCGGACCACTATATCATATAGCTGTCATAGGAACGATCGGTCGAAAATTAAATTTTGTATGAAAAAACATTTTGTTTTTTAAGATATCATGACCAAACTCAGCATTTATTAGTTTTACTGTACTGCTCTTATATATGCAAAATCCTATTAAGATCGGACCACTATATCATATAGCTGCCATAGGATCGATCGGTCGAAAATAAGTTTTTGTATGAAAAAACATTTTGTTTTTTAAGATATCATGACCAAACTCAGCATCTATTGGTTTTACTGTACTCCTCTTATATAAACAAAATCCTATTAAGATCAGACCACTATATCATATAGCTGTCATATGAACGATTGGTTGAAAATTAAAGTTTTGTATGAAAAAACATTTTGTTTTTCAAGATATCGTGACCAAACTCAGCATTTATTACTTTTACTGTACTGCTCTTATATATACAAAATCCTATTATAATCGGACCACTATCATATAGCTGCCATAGGATCGATCGGTCGAAAATAAGTTTTGTATGAAAAAACATTTTGTTTTTCAAGATATCTTGACCCAAATCGGCATTTATTAGTTTTACTATACTCCTCTTATATATACAAAATCCTATTAAGGTCGGACCAATATATCATATAGCTGCCATAGGATCGATCGGTTGAAAATTAAAATGTTTTATGAAAAAAACATTTTGTTTATCAAGATATCGTGACCAAACTCGGCATTTTTGGTTTTACTATACTCCTCATATATAGGAAAAATCCTATAAGGATCGGACCACTATATGATATAGCTGCCATAGGAACGATCGTCGAAAATTAAGTTGTATGAAAAAACATTTTATTTTCGAGATATCTTGACCAAACTCTCGGCATTTATTATTTTGACATTACTCTTCATATATATGCAAAATCCTATTAAGATCGGACCGCTATATCATATAGCTGCCGTAGGATCGATCGGTCGAAAATTAAGTTTTTGTATGAAAAACATTTTGTTTTTCAAGATATCTTGACCAAACTCGGAACTTATTAGTTTTACTTTACTCCTCATATATACGCAAAATCCTATTAAGATCGGACCACTATATCATATAGCTGCCATAGGATCGATCGGTCGAAAATTAAGTTTTTGTATGAAAAAACATTTTGTTTTCAAGATATCTTTACCAAACTCTTTATTTATTAGTTTTACTTTTTTATTATTATTATTATTAAGATCGGACCACTATATCATATAGCTGTCATAGGAACGATCGGTCGAAAATTAAATTGTTGTATGAAAAAACATTTTGTTTTTCAAGATATCTTGACCAAAGTCGCCATTTATTAGTTTTACTATACTTCTCATATATATGCAAAATCCTACTAAGATCGGACTACTATATAGCTGTCATAGGATCGATCGGTCGAAAATTAAGTTTTTGTATGAAAAAAACTATTTTTTTCAAGATATCTTGACCAAACTCGGCATTTATAAGTTTTACCTTACTCCTTATATATATGCAAAATTCTATAAAGATCGGGCCACTATATCATATAGCTGTCATATGAACGATCGGTTGAAAATTAAAATTTTGTATAAAAAAACATTTTGTTTTTAAAGATATCGTGACCAAACTCGGCATTTATTAGTTTTACTTTACTCCTCATATATATGCAAAATCCTATTAAGATCGGACCACTATATCATATAGCTGCCATAGGATCGATCGGTCTAAAATTAGTTTATGTATGAAAAAACATTCTGTTTTCAGATATCTTGACCAAACTCTGCATTTATTAGTTTTACTTTACTCCCCATATATATGCAAAATCCTATTAAGATCGGACCACTATATCATATAGCTGCCATAGGAACGATCGGTTGAAAATTAAATTTTGTGTGAAAAAAATTTGTTTTTCAAGATATCGTGACCAAACTCAGCATTATTAGTTTTACTATTCTCCTCATATATAGGCAAAATCCTATAAGGATCGGACCACTATATCATATAGCTGCCATAGGAACGATCGGCCGAAAAGTAGTTTCTTGTATGAAAAGCATTTTGTTGTTCAAGATATCTTGACCAAAGTCGCCATTCATTAGTTTTACTATACTCCTCATATATGCAAAATCCTACTAAGATCGGACTACTATATAGCTGTCATAGGAACGATCGGTCGAAAATTAAATTTTGTATGAAAAACATTTTGTTTTTTAAGATATCATGACCAAACTCAGCATTTATTAGTTTACTGTACTGCTCTTATATAAACAAAATCCTATTAAGATCGGACCACTATATCATATAGCTGTCATATGAACGATTGGTTGAAAATTAAAGTTTTGTATGAAAAAACATTTTGTTTTTCAAGATATCGTGACCAAACTCGGCATTTATTAGTTTTACTTTACTCCTTATATATATGCAAAATCCTATTAAGATCGGACCACTATATCATATAGCTGCCATAGGATCGATCGGTCTAAATTAAATTTTTGTATGAAAAAACATTTTGTTTTTCAAGATATCTTGACCAAACTCTGCATTTATTAGTTTAACTTTACTCCCCATATATATGCAAAATCCTATTATGATCGGACCACTATATCATAAGCTGTCATAGAAACGATCGGTCGAAAATTAAATTGTTGTATGAAAAAACATTTGTTTTTCAAGATATCGTTACCAAACTCAGCATTTATTAGTTTTACTATACTCCTCATATATAGGAAAAATCCTATAAGGATCGGACCACAATATCATATAGCTGCCATGGGAACGATCGGCCGAAAAGTAGATTCTTGTATGAAAAACATTTTGTTGTTCAAGATATCTTGACCAAACTCGCCATTTATTAGTTTTACTATACAACTCATATATATGCAAAATCCTACTAAGATCGGACTACTATATAGCTGTCATAGGATCGATCGGTCGAAAATTAAGTTTTTTATGAAAAAACTTTTTTTTTTCAAGATATCTTGACCAAACTCGGCATTTATAAGTTTTACTTTACTCCCCATATATATGCAAATTCCTATTAAGATCGGACCACTATATCATATAGCTGTCATAGGAACGATCGGTCGAAAATTAAATTTTGTATGAAAAAACATTTTGTTTTTAAGATATCATGACCAAACTCAGCATTTATTAGTTTTACTGTACTGCTCTTATATAAACAAAATCCTATTAAGATCGGACCACTATATCATATAGCTGTCATATGAACGATTGGTTGAAAAGTAAAGTTTTGTATGAAAAAACATTTTTGTTTTTCAAGATATCGTGACCAAACTCGGCATTTTTAGATTACTTTATCCTTTATATATGCAAAATCCTATTAAGATCGGACCACTATATCATTAGCTGCCATAGGATCGATCGGTCTAAAATTAAATTTTGTATGAAAAAACATTTTGTTTTTCAAGATATCTTGAAATCTGATCTTGATCTGCAATAGGATCGATCGGTCTAAATTAAGTTTATGTATGAAAAAACATTCTGTTTTCAAGATATCTGACCAAACTCTGCATTTATTAGTTTTACTTTACTCCCCATATATATGCAAAATCCTATTAAGATCGGACCACTATATCATATAGCTGCCATAGGAACGATCGGTTGAAAATTAAATTTTGTATGAAAAAACATTTTGTTTTTCAAGATATCGTGACCAAACTCAGCATTTATTAGTTTTACTATTCTCCTCATATATAGGCAAAATCCTATAAGGATCGGACCACTATATCATATAGCTGCCATAGGAACGATCGGCCGAAAAGTAGTTTCTTGTATGAAAAGCATTTGTTGTTCAAGATATCTTGACCAAAGTCGCCATTTATTAGTTTTACTATACTCCTCATATATATGCAAAATCCTACTAAGATCGGACTACTATATAGCTGTCATAGGATCGATCGGTCGAAAATTAAGTTTTTGTATGAAAAAACTATTTTTTCAAGATATCTTGACCAAACTCGGCATTTAAAAGTTTTACCTTACTTCTTATATATATGCAAAATCCTATTAAGATCGGACCACTATATCATATAGCTGTCATATGAACGATCGGTTGAAAATTAAAATTTTGTATGAAAAAACATTTTGTTTTTCAAGATATCGTGACCAAACTCGGCATTTATTAGTTTTACTTTACTCCTCATATATATGCAAAATCCTATTAAGATCGGACCACTATATCAATAGCTGCCATAGGATCGATCGGTCTAAAATTAAGTTTATGCATGAAAAAACATTTTGTTTTCAAGATATCTTGACCAAACTCTGCATTTATTAGTTTTACTTTACTCCCCATATATATGCAAATCCTATTAAGATCGGACCACTATATCATATAGCTGTCATAGGAACGATCGGTCGAAAATTAAATTTTGTATGAAAAAACATTTTGTTTTTTAAGATATCATGACCAAACTCAGCATTTATTAGTTTTACTGTACTGCTCTTATATAAACAAAATCCTATTAAGATCGGACCACTATATCATATAGCTGTCATATGAACGATTGGTTGAAATTAAAGTTTTGTATGAAAAAAACATTTTGTTTTTCAAGATATCGTGACCAAACTCGGCATTTATTAGTTTTACTTTACTCCTTATATATATGCAAAATCCTATTAAGATCGGACCACTATATCATATAGCTGCCATAGGATCGATCGGTCTAAAATTAAATTTTGTATGAAAAAACATTTGTTTTTCAAGATATCTTGACCAAACTCTGCATTTATTAGTTTAACTTTACTCCCATATATATGCAAAATCCTATTATGATCGGACCACTATATCATAAGCTGTCATAGAAACGATCGGTCGAAAATTAAATTGTTGTATGAAAAAACATTTTGTTTTTCAAGATATCGTTACCAAACTCAGCATTTATTAGTTTTACTATACTTCTCATATATAGGAAAAATCCTATAAGGATCGGACCACAATATCATATAGCTGCCATAGGAACGATCGGCCGAAAAGTAGATTTGTATGAAAAACATTTTGTGTTCAAGATATCTTGACCAAACTCGCCATTTATTAGTTTTTACTATACTCCTCATATATATGCAAAATCCTACTAAGATCGGACTACTATATAGCTGTCATAGGATCGATCGGTCGAAAATTAAGTTTTTTTATGAAAAAACTTTTTTTTTGCAAGATATCTTGACCAAACTCGGCATTTATAAGTTTTACTTTACTCCCCATATATATGCAAATTCCTATTAAGATCGGACCACTATATCATATAGCTGTCATAGGAACGATCGGTCGAAAATTAAATTTTGTATGAAAAAACATTTTGTTTTTTAAGATATCATGACCAAACTCAGCATTTATTAGTTTTACTGTATGCTCTTATATAAACAAAATCCTATTAAGATCGGACCACTATATCATATAGCTGTCATATGAACGATTGGTTGAAAATTAAAGTTTTGTATGAAAAAAACATTTTGTTTTTCAAGATATCGTGACCAAACTCGGCATTTATTAGTTTTACTTTACTCCTTATATATATGCAAAATCCTATTAAGATCGGACCACTATATCATATAGCTGCCATAGGATCGATCGGTCTAAAATTAAATTTTTGTATGAAAAAACATTTTGTTTTCAAGATATCTTGACCAAACTCTGCATTTATTAGTTTAACTTTACTACCCATATATATGCAAAATCCTATTAAGATCGGACCACTATATCATAAGCGTTCATAGAAACGATCGGTCGAAAAAAATTGTTGTATGAAAAAACATTTTGTTTTTCAAGATATCGTTACCAAACTCAGCATTTATTAGTTTACTATACTCCTCATATATAGGAAAAATCCTATAAGGATCGGACCACAATATCATATAGCTGCCATAGGAACGATCGGCCGAAAAGTAGTTCTTGTATGAAAACATTTTGTTGTTCAAGATATCTTGACCAAACTCGCCATTTATTAGTTTTACTATACTCCTCATATATATGCAAAACCTACTAAGATCGGACTACTATATAGCTGTCATAGGATCGATCGGTCGAAAAATTAAGTTTTTTTATGAAAAAACTTTTCTTTTTCAAGATATCTTGACCAAACTCGGCATTTATAAGTTTACTTTACTCCCCATATTATGCAAAATCCTATTCAGATCGGACCACTATATCATATAGCTGCCATAGGAACGATCGGTTGAAAATTAAATTTGTATGAAAAAACATTTTGTTTTTCAAGATATCGTGACCAAACTCAGCATTTATTAGTTTACTTTCTCCTATATATAGGCAAAATCCTATTAAGATCGGACCACTATATCATATAGCTGCCATAGGAACGATCGGCCGAAAAGTAGTTTCTTGTATGAAAAAGCATTGTGTGTTCAAGATATCTTGACCAAAGTCGCCATTTATTAGTTTTACTATAACCTCATATATATGCAAAATCCTACTAAGATCGGACTACTATATAGCTGTCATAGGATCGATCGGTCGAAAATTAAGTTTTTGTATGAAAAACATTTTTTTTTCAAGATATCTTGACCAAACTCGGCATTTATAAGTTTTACTTTACTCCCCATATATATGCAAAATCCTATTAAGATCGGACCACTATATCATATAGCTGCCATAGGAACGATCGGGTTGAAAATTAAATTTGTATGAAAAACATTTTGTTTTCAGATATCGTGACCAAACTCAGCATTTATTAGTTTTACTATTCTCCTCATATATAGGCAAAATCCTATTAAGATCGGACCACTATATCATATAGCTGCCATAGGAAACGATCGGCCGAAAAGTAGTTTCTTGTATGAAAAGCATTTTGTTGTTCAAGATATCTTGACCAAAGTCGCCATTTATTAGTTTTACTATACTCCTCATATATATGCAAAATCCTACTAAGATCGGACTACTATATAGCTGTCATAGGATTCGATCGGTCGAAAATTAAGTTTTTGTATGAAAAAACTATTTTTTTTGAAGATATCTTGACCAAAATCGGCATTTATAAGTTTTACCTTACTCTTTATTATATGCAAATCCTATTAAGATCGGACCACTATATCATATAGCTGTCATTTGAACGATCGGTTGAAAATTAAAATTTTGTATGAAAAAACATTTTGTTTTTAAGATATCATGACCAAGCTCAGCATTTATTAGTTTACTGTACTCCTCATATATATGCAAAATCCTATTAAGATCGGACCACTATATCATATAATTGCCATAGGATCGATCGGTCCAAAATTAAGTTTATGGATGAAAAAACATTCTGTTTTCAAGATATCTTGACCAAACTCTGCATTTATTAGTTTTACTTTACTCCCCATATATATGCAAAATCCTATTAGATCGGACCACTATATCATATAGCTGCCATAGGAACGATCGGTTGAAAATTAAATTTTGTATGAAAAAACATTTTGTTTTTCAAGATATCGTGACCAAACTCAGCATTTATTGTTTACTATCCTCATATATAGGCAAAATCCTATTAAGATCGGACCACTATATCATATAGCTGCCATAGGAACGATCGGCCGAAAAGTAGTTTCTTGTATGAAAAGCATTTTGTTGTTCAAGATATCTTGACCAAAGTCGCCATTTATTAGTTTTACTATACTCCTCATATATATGCAAAAATCCTACTAAGATCGGACTACTATATAGCTGTCATAGGATCGATGGGTCGAAAATTAAGTTTTTGTATGAAAAACTATTTTTTTCAAGATATCTTGACCAAACTCGGCATTTATAAGTTTTACCTTACTCCTATATATGCAAAATCCTATTAAGATCGGGCCACTATATCATATAGCTGTCATAGGAACGATCGGTCGAAAATTAAATTTGTATGAAAAAACATTTTGTTTTTTAAGATATCATGACCAAACCATTTATTAGTTTAGTTTTACTGTACTGCTCTTATATATGCAAAATCCTATTAAGATCGGACCACTATATCATATAGCTGCCATAGGATCGATCGGTTGAAAATTAAAATTTTGTATAAAAAAAAACATTTTGTTTTTCAAGATATCGTGACCAACTCGGCATTTATTAGTTTACTTTACTCCTTATAATATGCAAAATCCTATTAAGATCGGACCACTATATCATATAGCTGCCATAGGATCGATCGGTCTAAAATTAAGTTATGTATGAAAAAACATTTTGTTTTCAAGATATCTTGACCAACCTCTGCATTTGTTAGTTTTACTTTACTCCCATATATATGCAAAATCCTATTAAGATCGGACCACTATATCATATAGCTGTCATAGGAACGATCGGTCGAAAATTAAATTTGTATGAAAAAAACATTTTGTTTTTTAGATATCATGACCAAACAGCATTTATTAGTTTTACTGTACTGCTCTTTATATGCAAAATCCTATTAAGATCGGACCACTATATCATATAGCTGCCATAGGATCGATCGGTCGAAAATAAGTTTTTGTATGAAAAAACATTTTGTTTTTTAAGATATCATGACCAAACTCAGCATCTATTGGTTTTACTGTACTCCTCTTATATAAAACAAAATCCTATTAAGATCAGACCACTATCATATAGCTGTCATATGAACGATTGGTGAAAATTAAAGTTTTGTATGAAAAAACATTTTGTTTTTCAAGATATCGTGACCAAACTCAGCATATATTACTTTTACTGTACTGCTCTTATATACAAAATCCTATTAAAATCGGACCCCTATATCATATAGCTGCCATAGGATCGATCGGTCGAAAAAAGTTTTTGTATGAAAAAACATTTTGTTTTTCAAGATATCTTGACCCAAATCGGCATATTAGTTTTACTATACTCCTCTTATATATACAAAATCCTATTAAGGTCGGACCACTATCATATGGCTGCCATAGGATCGATCGGTTGAAAATTAAAATGTTGTATGAAAAAAAATTTTGTTTATCAAGATATCGTGACCAAGCTCGGCATTTTGGTTTTACTATACTCCTCATATATAGGAAAAATCCTATAAGGATCGGACCACTATATGATATAGCTGCCATAGGAACGATCGTCGAAAATTAGTGTATGAAAAAAACATTTATTTTCGAGATATTGACCAAACTCTCGGCATTTATTATTTTGACATTACTCTTCATATATATGCAAAATCCTATTAACATCGGACCGCTATATCATATAGCTGCCATAGGATCGATCGGTCGAAAATTAAGTTTTTGTATGAAAAAACATTTGTTTTTCAAGATATCTTGACCAAACTCGGAAATTATTAGTTTTTTACTTTACTCCTCATATATACGCAAAATCCTATTAAGATCGGACCACTATATCATATAGCTGCCATAGGATCGATCGGTCGAAAATTAAGTTTGTTATGAAAAAACATTTGTTTTCAAGATATCTTTACCCAACTCTTTATTTATTAGTTTTACTTTTATTATTATTATATTATTAAGATCGGACCACATATCATATAGCTGTCATAGGAACGATCGGTCGAAAATTAAATTGTTGTATGAAAAACATTTGTTTTTCAAGATATCTTGACCAAACTCGGAATTTATTAGTTTACTTTACTCCTCATATATACGCAAAATCCTATTAAGATCGGACCACTAATCATATAGCTGTCATAGGAACGATCGGTTGAAAATTAAACTTTGTATGAAAAAACATTTTGTTTCAAGATATCTTTACCAAACTCTTTATTTATTAGTTTTATTTTTATTATTATATTATTATTAAGATCGGACCACTATATCATATAGCTGTCATAGGAACGATCGGTCGAAATTAAATTGTTGTATGAAAAACATTTGTTTTTCAAGATATCTTGACCAAACTCAGCATTTATTAGTTTTACTATTCTCCTCATATATAGGCAAAATCCTATTAAGATCGGACCACTATATCATATAGCTGCCATAGGAACGATCGGCCGAAAAGTAGTTTCTTGTATGAAAAGCATTTTGTTGTTCAAGATATCTTGACCAAAGTCGCCATTTTATTAGTTTTACTATACTCCTCATATATATGCAAAATCCTACTAAGATCGGACTACTATATAGCTGTCATAGGATCGATCGGTCGAAAAATTAGTTTTTGTATGAAAAAATTATTTTTTTCAAGATATCTTGACCAAACTCGGCATTTATAAGTCTTACCTTACTCCTTATATATATGCAAAATCCTATTAAGATCGGGCCACTATATCATATAGCTGTCATATGAACGATCGGTTGAAAATTAAAATTTTGTATAAAAAAACATTTTGTTTTTCAAGATATCGTGACCAAACTCGGCATTTATTAGTTTACTTTACTCCTCATATACATGCAAAATCCTATTAAGATCGGACCACTATATCATATAGCTGCCATAGGATCGATCGGTCTAAAATTAAATTTTGTACGAAAAAACATTTGTTTTTTAAGATATCATGACCAAACTCAGCATTTATTAGTTTACTGTACTGCTTCTTATATATGCAAAATCCTATTAAGATCGGACACTATATCATATAGCTGCCATAGGATCGATCGGTCGTCGAAAATAAGTTTTGTATGAAAAAACATTTTGTTTTTTAAGATATCATGACCAAACTCAGCATCTATTGGTTTTACTGTACTCCTCTTATATAACAAAATCCTATTAAGATCAGACCACTATATCATATAGCTGTCATATGAACGATTGGTTGTTGAAATTAAAGTTTTGTATGAAAAAAACATTTTGTTTTTCAAGATATCGTGACCAAACTCAGCATTTTACTTTTACTGTACTGCTCTATATATACAAAATCCTATTAAAATCGGACCACTATATCATATAGCTGCCATAGGATCGATCGGTCGAAAATAAGTTTTTGTATGAAAAAACATTTTGTTTTTCAAGATATCTTGACCCAAATCGGCATTTATTAGTTTTACTATACTCCTCTTATATATACAAAATCCTATTAAGGTCGGACCACTATATCATATAGCCCATAGGATCGATCGGTTGAAAATTTAAATGTGTATGAAAAAAACATTTTGTTTATCAAGATATCGTGACCAAACTCGGCATTTTTGGTTTTACTATACTCCTCATATATAGGAAAAATCCTAATGATCGATCGGACCACTATATGATATAGCTGCCATAGGAACGATCGTCGAAAATTAAGTTGTATGAAAAAACATTTATTTTCGAGATATCTTGACCAAACTCTCGGCATTTATTTTGACATTACTCTTCATATATGCAAAATCCTATTAACATCGGACCGCTATATCATATAGCTGCCATAGGATCGATCGGTCGAAAATTAAGTTTTTGTATGAAAAAACATTTGTTTTTCAAGATATCTTGACCAAAATCGGAACTTATTAGTTTTACTTTACTCCTCATATATACGCAAATCCTATTAAGATCGGACCACTATATCACATAGCTGCCATAGGATCGATCGGTCGAAAATTAAGTTTTTGTATGAAAAAAACATTTTGTTTTCAAGATATCTTCCCAACCCTCTTTTTTATTAGTTTTACTTTTTTATTATTATTATTATTATTAAGATCGGACCACTATATCATATAGCTGTCATAGGAACGATCGGTCGAAAATTAAATTGTTGTATGAAAAAAACATTTTGTTTTTCAAGATATCTTGACCAAACTCGGAATTTATTAGTTTTACTTTACTCCTCATATATACGCAAAATCCTATAAGATCGGACCACTATATCATATAGCTGTCATAGGAACGATCGGTTGAAAATTAAAACTTTGTATGAAAAAACATTTTGTTTTTCAAGATATCTTGACCAAACTCAGAATTTATTAGTTTTACTTTATCCCATATATACGAAAAATCCTATTAAGATCGGACCACTGTATCATATAGCTGTCATAGGAACGATCGGTTGAAAATTAAGATTTTGTATGAAAAAACAGTTTGTTTTTCAAGATATCTTGACCAAACTCGGAATTTATTAGTTTTACTTTACTCCTCATATATACGCAAAATCCTATTAAGATCGGACCACTATCATATAGCTGTCATAGGAACGATCGGTTGAAAATTAAAACTTTGTATGAAAAACATTTTTTTTTTCAAGATATCTTGACCAAACTCGGAATTTATTAGTTTTACTTTACTCTCATATATACGCAAAATCCTATTAAGATCGGACCACTATATCATATAGCTGTCATAGGAACGATCGGTTGAAAATTAAAACTTTGTATGAAAAAACATTTTTTTTTTGAAGATATCTTGACCAAACTCGGAATTTATTAGTTTTACTATATATCTCTTATATATACAAAATCTATGAGGATCGGACCACTATATCATATAGCTGCCATAGGAACGATCGGTTGAAAATTAAAACTTTGTATGAACTATGAGGATCGGACCACTATATCATATAGCTGCCATAGGAACGATCGGTTGAAAATTAAAACTTTGTATGAAAAAAACATTTTGATTTTCAAGATATCTTGACCAAACTCGGAATTTATTAGTTTTACTTTACTCCTCATATATACGCAAAATCCTATTAAGATCGGACCACTATATGATATAGCTGTCATAGGAACGATCGGTTGAAAATTAAGATTTTGTATGAAAAAACAGTTTGTTTTCAAGATATCCTGACCAAACTCGGCATTTATTAGTTTTACTTTACTCCCATATATATGCAAAATCCTATTAAGATCGGACCACTATTCATAGCTGCATAGAACGATCGGTTGAAATTAAGATTGTATGAAAAAACAGTTGTTTTCAAGATATCCGACCAAACTCAAAATTTATTAGTTTTACTTTACTCCTCATATATATGCAAAATCTATTAAGATCGGACCACTATATCATATAGCTGCCATAGGATCGATCGGTCTAAAATTAAGTTTATGTATGAAAAAACATTTTGTTTTCAAGATATCTTGACCAACTCGGCATTAATTAGTTTTTCTTTACTCCCATATATATGCAAAATCCTATTAAGATCGGACCACTATATCATATAGCTCCCATAGGAACGATCGTCGAAAATTAAGTTGTATGAAAAAACATTTTATTTTCAAGATACCTTGATCAACTCTCGGCATTATTATTTGACTACTCTTCATATATATGGAAAATCCTATTAAGATCGGACCGCTATATCATATAGCTGCCATAGGAACGATCGGTTGAAAATTAAGTTTTTTTATGAAAAACATTTTGTTTTCAAGATATCGTGACCAAACTCAGCATTTATTAGTTTTACTAAACTCCTCATATATATGTAAAATCTATTAAGATCGGACCACTATATATATACAGCTGCCATAGAATAGATCGGTCTAAAATTAAATTTATGTATGAAAAACATTTTGTTTTCAAGATATCTTGACCAAACTCTGCATTTATAGTTTTACTTTATCCCCATATATATGCAAAATCCTATTAAGATCGGACCACTATATCATATAGCTGTCCATTGGAACGATCGGTCGAAAATTAAGTTTTGTATAAAAAAACATTTTGTTTTTTAAGATATCATGACCAAACTCAGCATTTATTACTTTTACTGTACTGCTCTTATATATAAAAATCTATTAAGATCGGACCACTATATCATATAGCTGCCATAGGATCGATCGGTCGAAAATAAGTTTTTGTATGAAAAAACATTTTGTTTTTCAAGATCTCTTGACCATATCGGCATTATTAGTTTTACTATACTCCTCTTATATAATAAAAAACTATCAAGTCGGACCACTATGTCATATAGCTGCCATAGGATCGATCGGTCGAAAATTAAGTTTTTGTATGAAAAAACGTTTTGTTTTCAAGATATCTTGACCAAATCGGAATTTATTAGTTTTACTTTACTCCTCATATATACGCAAACCTATATTATGATCGGACCACTATATCATATAGCTGCCATAGGAACGATCGGTTGAAAATTAAAACTTTGTATGAAAAAACATTTTGTTTTTTCAAGATATCGTGACCAAACTCAGCATTTATTAGTTTTACTAAACTCCTTATATATGAGGAAAATCCTATAAGGATCGGACCACTATATCATATAGCTGCCATAGGAACGATCGGCCGAAAAGTAGATTCTTGTATGAAAAACATTTTGTTGTTCAAGATATCTTGACCAAACTCGCCATTTAATAGTTTTACTATACTCCTCATATATATGCAAAATCCTACTAAGATCGGACTACTATATAGCTGTCATAGATCGATCGGTCGAAAATTAAGTTTTTGTATGAAAAACTTTTTTTCAAGATATCTTGACCAAACTCGGCCATTATAAGTTTACCTTACTCCTTATATATGCAAAATCCTATTAAGATCGGACCACTATATCATATAGCTGTCATTTGAACGATCGGTTGAAAATTAAAATTTTGTATGAAAAAACATTTTGTTTTTCAAGATATCGTGACCAAACTCGGCATTTTATTAGTTTTAGTTTACTCCTCATATATATGCAAAATCCTATTAAGATCGGACCACTATATCATATAGCTGCCATAGATCGATCGGTCTAAAAATAAGTTTATGTAGGAAAAAACATTTTGTTTTCAAGATATCTTGACCAAACTCTGCATTTATTAGTTTTACTTTACTCCCCATATATATGCAAAATCCTATTAAGATCGGACCACTATATCATAGAGCTGCCATAGGAACGATCGGTTGAAATTAAATTTTGTATGAAAAAACATTTTGTTTTTTAAGATATCGTGACCAAACTCAGCATTTATTAGTTTTACTATACTCCTCATATATAGGCAAAAGCCTATAAGGATCGGACCACTATATCATATAGCTGCCATAGGAACGATCGGCCGAAAAGTAGATTCTTGTATGAAAAGCATTTGTTGTTCAAGATATCTTGACCAAAGTCGCCATTTATTAGTTTTACTATACTCCTCATATATGCAAAATCCTACTAAGATCGGACTACTATATAGCTGCCATAGGATCGATCGGTCGAAAAGTAAGTTTTTGTATGAAAAAACATTGTGTTTTCAAGATATCGTGACCAAACTTGGCATTATTAGTTTTACTTTACTCCTCATATATATGCAAATCCTATTAAGATCGGATCACTATATCATATAGCTGCCATAGGTCGATCGGTCTAAAATTAAGTTTATGTATGAAAAAACATTTGTTTTCAAGATATCTTGACCAAACTCTGCATTTATTAGTTTTACTGTACTGCTCTTATATATACAAAATCCTATAAGATGGGCACTATATATATAGCTGCCATAGGATCGATCGGTCGAAAATAAGTTTTTGTATGAAAAAACATTTTGTTTTTTAAGATATCATGACCAAACTCAGCATTTATTAGTTTTACTGTACTCCTCTTATATATACAAAAACCTATTAAGATCGGACCACTATTCTATAGCTGTCATATGAACGATCGGTTGAAAATTAAGTTTTTGTATGAAAAAACATTTTGTTTGTCAAGATATCGTGACCAAACTCGGCATTTATTAGTTTTACTTTACTGCTCATATATATGCAAATCCTATTAAGATCGGACCACTATATCATATAGCTGCCATAGGAACGATCGTCGAAAATTAAGTTGTATGAAAAAACATTTTATTTTCAAGATATCTTGACCAAACTCTCGGCATTTATTATTTTGACATTACTGTTCATATATATGCAAAATCCTATTAAGATCGGACCACTATATCATATAGCTGTCATAGGAACGATCGGTCGAAAATTAAATTTTGTAAGAAAAAACATTTGTTTTTCAAGATATCGTGACCAAACTCAGCATTTATTAGTTTTACTATACTCCTCTTATATATACAAAATCCTATTATGATCGGACCACTATATCATATAGCTGCCATAGGAACGATCGGTTGAAAATTAAAATTTGTATGAAAAAACATTTTGTTTTTCAAGATATCGTGACCAAACTCAGCATTTATTAGTTTTACTAAACTCCTTATATATAGGAAAAATCCTATAGGGATCGGACCACTATATCATATAGCTGTCATAGGATCGATCGGTCGAAAATAAGTTTTGTATGAAAAAACTTTTTTTTTTCAAGATATCTTGACCAAACTCAGCATTTATTAGTTTTTACTATACTCCTCTTATATATACAAAATCCTATTATGATCGGACCACTATATCATATAGCTGTCATATGAACGATCGGTTGAAAATTAAGTTTTGTATGAAAAAACATTTTGTTTTTCAAGATATCGTGACCAAACTCGGCATTTATTAGTTTTACTCTACTGCTCATATATAGGCAAAATCCTATTAAGATCGGACCACTATATCATATAGCTGCCATAGGAACGATCGTCGAAAATTAAGTTGTATGAAAAAACTTTTTTTTTCAAGATATCTTGACCAAACTCAGCATTTATTAGTTTTACTATACTCCTCTTATATATACAAAATCCTATTATGATCGGACCACTATATCATATAGCTGTCATATGAACGATCGGTTGAAAATTAAAGTTTTGTATGAAAAAACATTTTGTTTTTCAAGATATCGTGACCAAACTCGGCATTTATTAGTTTACTTTACTGCTCATATATATGCAAAATCCTATTAAGATCGGACCACTATATCATATAGCTGCCATAGGAACGATCGTCGAAAATTAAGTTGTATGAAAAAACATTTTGTTTTCAAGATATCTTTACAAACTCTGCATTTATTGTTTTACTTTACTCCTCATACTATGCAAATTCCTATTAAGATCGGACCACTATATATATAGCTGTCATAGGAACGATCGGTCGAAAATTAATTTTTGTATAAAAACATTTTGTTTTTCAAGATATCGTGACCAACTCAGCATTTATTAGTTTTTACTATACTCCTCTTATATATACAAAATCCTATTATGATCGGAACACTATATCATATAGCTGTCATATGAACGATCGGTTGAAAATTAAAGTTTTGTATGAAAAAACATTTTGTTTTTCAAGATATCGTGACCAAACTCGGCATTTATTAGTTTTACTTTACTGCTCATATATATGGCAAAATCCTATTAAGATCGGACCACTATATCATATAGCTGCCATAGGAACGATCGTCGAAAATTAAGTTGTATGAAAAAACATTTTTATTTTTCAAGATATCTGACCAAACTCTCGGCATTATTATTTTGACATTACTGTTCATATATATGCAAATCCTATTAAGATCGGACGCTATATCATATAGCTGCCATAGGAACGATCGGTTGAAATTAAAACTTTGTATGAAAAAACATTTTGTTTTTAAAGATATCGTGACCAAACTCAGCATTTATTAGTTTACTAAACTCCTCATATATATGTAAAATCCTATTAAGATCGGACACTATATCAATAGCTGCCATAGGATAGATCGGTCTAAAATTAAGTTATTATGAAAAAAAACACTTTGTTTTCAAGATATCTGACCAAACTCTGCATTTATTAGTTTCACTTTACTCCCCATATATATGCAAAATCCTATTAAGATCGGACCACTATATCATATAGCTGTCATAGGAACGATCGGTCGAAAATTAAGTTTTGTATAAAAAAACATTTTGTTTTTTAAGATATCATGACCAAACTCAGCATTTATTACTTTTTACTGTACTGCTCTTATATATACAAAATCTTATTAAGATCGGACCACTATATCATATAGCTGCCATAGGATCGATCGGTCGAAAATAAGTTTTTGTATGAAAAAACATTTTGTTTTTCAAGATATCTTGACCCAAATCGGCATTTATTAGTTTACTATACTCCTCTTATATAAAAAAATCCTATTATGATCGGACCACTATATCATATAGCTGCCATAGGAACGATCGGTTGAAAATTAAAACTTTGTATGAAAAAAACATTTTGTTTTTCAAGATATCGTGACCAAACTCAGCATTTATTAGTTTTACTAAACTCCTTATATATAGGAAAAATCCTATAAGGATCGGACTACTATATCATTATAGCTGCCATAGGAACGATCGGCCGAAAAGTAGATTCTTGTATGAAAAACATTTGTTGTTCAAGATATCTTGACCAAACTCGCCATTTATTAGTTTTACTTTACTCCTCATATATACGCAAAATCCTATTAAGATCGGACCACTATATCATTAGCTGCCATAGGATCGATCGGTCGAAAATAAGTTTTGTATGAAAAAACATTTTGTTTTTTAAGATCATGACAAAACTCTGCATTTATTAGTTTTACTTTACTCCTCATACATATGCAAATTCCTATTAAGATCGGACCACTATATCATATAGCTGTCATAGGAACGATCGGTCGAAAATTAATTTTTGTAAGAAAAAAACATTTTGTTTTTCAAGATATCGTGACCAAACTCAGCATTTATTAGTTTTACTATACTCCTCTTATATATACAAAAATCCTATTATGATCGGACCACTATATCATATAGCTGCCATAGGAACGATCGGTTGAAAATTAAAATTGTATGAAAAAACATTTTGTTTTTCAAGATAGTGACCAAACTCAGCATTTATTAGTTTTACTAAACTCCTTATATATAGGAAAAATCCTATAAGGATCGGACCACTATATCATATTAGCTGCATAGGATCGATCTTTCGAAAATTAAGTTTTTTTATGAAAAAAAACTTTTTTTTTCAAGATATCTTGACCAAACTCGGCATTTATAAGTTTAACCTTACTCCTTAAATATGCAAAATCCTATTAAGATCGGACCACTATATCATATAGCTGTCATTTGAACGATCGGTTGAAAATTAAAATTTGTATGAAAAAACATTTTGTTTTTTCAAGATATCGTGACCAAACTCGGCATTTATTAGTTTAAGTTTACTCCTCATATATATGCAAAATCCTATTAAGATCGGACCACTATATCATATAGCTGCCATAGGATCGATCGGTCTAAAATTAAGTTTTGTATAAAAACATTTTGTTTTCAAGATATCTTGAGCAAACTCTGCATTATTAGTTTTTTACTTTACTCCCCATATATATGCAATTTCCTATTAAGATCGCACCACTATAACATAGAGCTGCCATAGGAACGATCGGTTGAAAATTAAATTTTGTATGAAAAAACATTTTGTTTTTCACGATATCTTGACTAAACTCGACATTAATTGGTTTACTATACTTCCATATATAGGCAAAATCCTATTGAGATCGGACCACTATATCATATAGCTGCCATAGGAACGATCGCCGAAAGTAGATTCTTGTATGAAAAGCATTTTGTTGTTCAAGATATCTTGACCAAAGTCGCCATTTATTAGTTTTACTTTACTCTCTATATATGCAAAATCCTATTAAGATCGGACCACTATATCATATAGCTGCCATAGGATCGATCGGTCGAAAAGTAAGTTTTTGTATGAAAAAACATTTTCTTTTTCAAGATATCTTGACCAAACTCGGAATTTAGTAGTTTTACTTTACTCCTCATATATACGCAAAATCCTATTAAGATCGGACTTTATATCATATAGCTGTCATAGGAACGATCGGTTGAAAATTAAAATTTGTATGAAAAAACATTTTGTTTTTCAAGATATCGTGACCAAACTTGGCATTTATTAGTTTTACTTTACTCCTCATATATATGCAAAATCCTATTAGATCGGATCACTATATCATATAGCTGCCATAGGATCGATCGGTCTAAAATAAGTTTATGTATTAAAAAACATTTTGTTTTCAAGATATCTTGACCAAACTCTGCATTTATTAGTTTTACTGTACTGCTCTTATATATACAAATTCCTATTAAGATCGGACCATATATCATATAGCTGCCATATGAACGATCGGTGAAAATTAAAGTTTTGTATGGAAAAACATTTTTGTTTTCAAGATATCGTGACCAACTCGGCATTTACTAGTTTTACTTTACTGCTCATATATATGCAAAATCCTATTAAGATCGGACCACTATATCATATAGCTGCCATAGGAACGATCGTCGAAAATTAAGTTGTATGAAAAACATTTTATTTTCAAGATATCTTGACCAAACTCTCGGCATTTATTATTTTGACATTACTGTTCATATATATGCAAAATCCTATTAAGATCGGACCGCTATATCATATAGCTGCCATAGGAACGATCGGTTGAAAATTAAAACTTTGTATGAAAAAACATTTTGTTTTTCAAGATATCGTGGACCAAACTCAGCATTTATTAGTTTTACTAAACTCCTCATATATATGTAAAATCCTATAAGATCGGACCACTATATCATATAGCTGCCATAGGATAGATCGGTCTAAAATTAAGTTATGCATGAAAAAACACTTTGTTTTCAAGATATCTTGACCAAACTCTGCATTTATTAGTTTACTTTACCCCCAATATATGCAAAATCCTATTAAGATGGGACCACTATATCATATAGCTGTCATAGGAACGATCGGTCGAAAATTAAGTTTTGTATAAAAAAACATTTTGTTTTTTAAGATATCATTGACCAAACTCAGCATTTATTACTTTTACTGTACTGCTCTTATATACAAAATCTTATTAAGATCGGACCACTATATCATATAGCTACCATAGGATCGATCGGTCGAAAATAAGTTTTGTATGAAAAAACATTTTGTTTTTCAAGATATCTTGACCCAAATCGGCATTTATTAGTTTTACTATACTCCTCTTATATATAAAAAATCCTATCAAGGTCGGACCACTATATCATATAGCTGCCATAGGATCGATCGGTCGAAAATTAAGTTTTTGTATGAAAAAACATTTGTTTTTCAAGATATCTTGACCAAACTCGGAATTTATTAGTTTTACTTTACTCCTCATATATACGCAAAATCCTATAAGATCGGACCACTATATCATATAGCTGCCATAGGATCGATCGGTCTAAAATTAAGTTTTTGTATGAAAAAACTTTTGATTTCAAGATATCTTTACCAAACTCTGCATTTATTAGTTTTACTTTACTCCTCATACTATGCAAATTCCTATTAAGATCGGACCACTATATCATATAGCTGTCATAGGAACGATCGGTCGAAAATTAATTTTTTGTAAGAAAAAACATTTTGTTTTTCAAGATATCGTAACCAAACTCAGCATTTATTAGTTTACTATACTCCTCTTATATATACAAAATCCTATTATGATCGGACCACTATATCATATAGCTGCCATAGGAACGATCGGTTGAAAATTAAAACTTTGTATGAAAAACATTTTGTTTTTCAAGATATCGTGACCAAACTCAGCATTTATTAGTTTTACTAAACTCCTTATATATAGGAAAAATCCTATAAGGATCGGACCACTATATCATATAGCTGTCATAGGATCGATCGGTCGAAAATAAAATTGTTTTGTATGAAAAAAGTTTTTTTTTCAAGATATTTGACCAAACTCGGCATTATAAGTTTAACCTTACTGCTTAAATATGCAAAATCCTATTAAGATCGGACCACTATATCATATAGCTGTCATTTGAACGATCGGTTGAAAATTAAAATTTTGTATGAAAAAACATTTTGTTTTTCAAGATATCGTGACCAAACTCGGCATTTATTAGTTTTAGTTTACTCCTCATATATATGCAAAATCCTATTAAGATCGGACCACTATATCATATAGCTGCCATAGGATCGATCGGTCTAAAATTAAGTTTATGTATGAAAAACATTTTGTTTTCAAGATATCTTGACCAAACTCTGCATTTATTAGTTTTACTTTACTCCCCATATATATGCAATTTCCTATTAAGATCGGACCACTATATCATAGAGCTGCCATAGGAACGATCGGTTGAAAATTAAATTTTGTATGAAAAAACATTTTGTTTTTCAAGATATCGTGACCAAACTCAGCATTTATTAGTTTTACTATACTCCTCATATATAGGCAAAAGCCTATAAGGATCGGACCACTATATCATATAGCTGCCATAGGAACGATCGGCCGAAAAGTAGATTCTTGTATGAAAAGCATTTGTTGTTCGAGATATCTTGACCAAAGTCGCCATTTATTAGTTTTACTATACTCCTCATATATATGCAAAATCCTACTAAGATCGGACTACTATATAGCTGCCATAGGATCGATCGGTCGAAAAGTAAGTTTTTGTATGAAAAAACATTTTCTTTTTCAAGATATCTTGACCAAACTCGGAATTTAGTAGTTTACTTTACTCCTCATATATACGCAAAATCCTATTAAGATCGGACCTTTATATCATATAGCTGTCATAGGAACGATCGGTTGAAAATTAAAATTTTGTATGAAAAAACATTTTGTTTTTCAAGATATCGTGACCAAACTTGGCATTTATTAGTTTTACTTTACTCCTCATATATATGCAAAATCCTAGTAAGATCGGACCACTATATCATATAGCTGCCATAGGATCGATCGGTCTAAAATTAAGTTTATGTATGAAAAAACATTTTGTTTTCAAGATATCTTGACCAAACTCAGCATTTATTAGTTTTACTTTACTCCCCATATATATGCAATTTCCTATTAAGATCGGACCACTATATCATATAGCTGTCATAGGAACGATCGGTTGCAAATTAAAATTTTGTATGAAAAAACATTTTGTTTTTCAAGATATCGTTACCAAACTCAGCATTTATTAGTTTTACTATACTCCTCTTATACATACAAAAGCCTATAAGGATCGGACCACTATATCATATAGCTGCCATAGGAACGATCGGCCGAAAAGTAAATTCTTGTATGAAAAGCATTTTGTTGTTCAAGATATCTTGACCAAAGTCGCCATTTATTAGTTTTACTATACTCCTCATATATATGCAAAATCCTACTAAGATCGGACTACTATATAGCTGCCATAGGATCGATCGGTCGAAAAGTAAGTTTTTGTATGAAAAAACATATTCTTTTTCAAGATATCTTGACCAAACTCGGAATTTAGTAGTTTTACTTTAATCCTCATATACACGCAAAATCCTATTAAGATCGGACCACTGTCATATGAACGATCGGTTGAAAATTAAAATTTTGTATGAATAAACATTTTGTTTTTCAAGATATCGTGACCAAACTCGGCATTTATTAGTTTTACTTTACTGCTCATATATATGCA
This sequence comes from Drosophila americana, assembly GCA_030788265.1. Classification (NCBI taxonomy): domain Eukaryota; kingdom Metazoa; phylum Arthropoda; class Insecta; order Diptera; family Drosophilidae; genus Drosophila; species Drosophila americana. The sequence goes on along the minus strand of JAURSC010000246.1, from coordinate 43,723 downwards.
AAATCCTATTAAGATCGGACCACTATATCATATAGCTGCCATAGGATCGATCGGTCGAAAATTAAGTTTTTGTATGAAAAACATTTTTGATGTAGTAGGGCGTCCGCAGGGCTTCCAGGTGAAGTTTTATAGAATGAATCGTCGTTGGGGGAGCGTTTCTGCTCTGCACAAATTTATTTTAGGTTTGAAGAAAAACACGTTTTGTTAGCTTGAAGGTTAATTTTCATCTATTTCATTTTCTCAGAGTACATTACAAGAGTACCAGTGTATTAGTGTACGTGTGGTGAAATTTCAGTACATGTTCCGTGTACTGGTTCCGGAGTTACATGGCGGTTGGATGGCGACTGTCGGATACACTTCTTGTGTGAACATGCCGCCCGCCTTGCAGTATTGCAAAAGAAAAAGGGAGAGGGACGTGGCTCTGTTCCGACTATTGAGCACAGGAGCCGGACAATATCCACCCAAAGACCGTGTTTTGGGCCAGTGGTGCGCCGCCAAGACTCGGCAGGACGCCTTGGAGGATTAAGTCCGGATATATATCCGAGCCCAAAACCAGATTGGAGATTTCCGGCTGGAACCAGCGATCGTCTGCCAATCGAATGTTGGTGAAGGGCTCGTTCAGTTCCTCGCTGATGGGCTTCGTTGGAGTTCGATACCGGAGATTTGGCATCACTTGCAGGATGACCTCTCGCTGGAAGCTAGAGGTCCTAGAGCTTATTGAAGCCGAGCAAGCGTTGTCTTTACCGACGCGGGTGACGGATAGCCCGGAGGCCTTTGCCAAGGATGCGTCGATAAGACTTACCGGACAGCACGGGTCTAAAAGTGCCCGAGTTTCGCGGGTCGCCTTGCCGTTTCCGAGTCGGATGAGTGCTCTCGGGAGCACGGTTGTCCTTTTGTGTTCCATAAGTGATGATAGGGAGATGGAACCAGCGGATGAAGGCGGCGCGGAGCGTCGCGCTTGGGCCTTGGTGCTGCGCCTTGTCTGGGATCGCTCTGGAGATGGCATGCGACGCGCTTCTTGCAAATGAAGCAAGGTGTGATGGTCGCCCTGGCACTTGCGGCACTTGTCCTTGCGGCGACATGACTCCCCGGAATGTTGGTGAGCCAGGCAGTTTGGGCAGTATTTATTAACGAGAACTGCTCGGAGTCTCTTCTCTGGAGACAGCCGCATGAACCGCTGGCACTTGCGCAGCGCGTGGACTCCTCGGCATACTCGGCATCGGAACGATTCCGTTGCCGGTCGGCTCTTGGATCGGCCATGTTGTTGGCGTGGAGACATCGTGCTGTTACGTGAAGAATGTGGAAAAAAAACATAGTAGACATTACTGATGCGGCTTTATACGGATGGTCCGCAGACCTATGGATCTAGGATTCTAGTCTTTACTGGAAATTTTACTGGATGGAAAATGGAGACTAGATTCTATCGGGAGCAGGATCAGCTTAGAGATAGGTCTCTTGGAGACACCTCGGGCTGTTAAGACGTCGACCACTCGGACTCTTTGGTCGTCGCCAGGATAGGTCGTTTGGATTCGACCTAGACGCCAGTCATTAACTGGAAGATTATCTTCTTTAATAATGACTAGATCGCCCCGTTGTAAGTCTCGCGTTGGAGTTTGCCATTTGTTTCTTTTGTGTAACTCTAAAAGATACTCATGTTTCCAACGGAGACAGAACTGTTGTTGCAAAGCCTTCAAGCGCTGCCAGCGGTTGATGATGGACGCGGCGTTTTCCTTGATCTCTGGCTCTGTGGCGGAAAGTAGAGGACCCCCGACTAGAAAATGACCGGGAGTCAGAGCTAGGAGATCAGTAGGATCTTCCGACAATGGAGATATCGGTCTTGAATTCAGGCATGCTTCAACTTTGGATAGGAGCGTGGAAAGCTCTTCGAAGGTGTATTTGGAGGTCGATGTAGATTTATAAAATAGATTTTTGAAACTCTTTACACCTGCCTCCCACAGGCCACCCATATGCGGTGCACTAGGAGGGTTGAAGTGCCAGGACAGTTTCTGGAGACTGTAAGTGGCCTGGAGTTGAGTCTTAAGCGCTTCTACAAAATCGCGCGAGAGGACTTTGGCCGCTCCGACGAAGGTTTTGCCGTTGTCGGAATGCATTTGACTTGGGCACCCTCGTCGTGCCACAAATCTCGCAAATGCCGCTAGGAATCTTTCTGTGGTCAGGTCAGATGTAGCTTCTAGGTGGATGGCTTTGGTGCTGAAGCACACAAAGACGCACACGTAGCCTTTCGTAATAAGACAGGCTCGACCTGTGTAATTTTTTACATCGAAGGGGCCTGCAAAATCGACTCCTGTGTGAGTGAACGGTCGAGAGAATGTGACTCTCTCCACAGGCAAGTCGCCCATGAGCTGCGTTTGCAATTTCTTTTTTCGGATGACGCAGATTTTGCAGGAATGAATTGTGGATTTGACCAACACCTTCAGCTTTGGAATCCAGTACTGTGATCGTATTAAACGCATCATGAGCTGGTTGCCTCCATGCAAGGATATAAGATGGGTGAAAGCGGTCAAGAGACGCGAATATGCACATGTGTATGGCAGTATGATTGGATGCCGCTCATCGTAGCCGAGTGCTTCGGCCGCTCTTACACGACCACATGCTCGAATAATTCCCTTACCATCTAAAAAGGGGTTCAAATTAAGGATTTTGCTGGAAGTGAGCTGTTTTTTCGTGCTCAAGCAAGTGTACTCTGACGAGTATGCTTGTCTCTGGGTCAGGAGAATGAGTTTTTCTTGTGCATAAGAAATCTCGTTGCTGTCAATTTCCATAGTTGACGGGAGCGACAATCGTTTGCAACGCTTGAAGAAGCGATAGATGTAGGCTAACACTCGCAGGGCTCGATCGAACTTGGAGAAGCGCTCGAGGAAAGAAAATGAGGGAGCCGTGTTTACGAGGTTTACCTTAATCGTACGTTGCTCTATTGTCGTATCTGGGAGGGGATCTGAAGGAATGGGCCATTGGTTCTGAGGTAGGCGTAACCATTCTGGCCCGTGCCACCACAGCTCATTGTTGACTAACGCGTGTGGTGGGGCACCTCTGCTCGCTAGGTCCGCTGGATTGTACTCGGATCGTACATGGGACCATTTATTGGAGTCGGTGGCCTGAGTAATTTTTGCGACTCTGTTTGCTACAAAGGTAGTCCAGGCGCATGGTGGCTTATGAAGCCAAGCTAGCACAATTGTGGAATCTGTCCAATAGAACCAGTCGCCGCCAGCGGAAGGTAGCTGGGGACTGAGTGCAGCGGATAACTCGGACAGAAGTGCTGCTCCGCACAGCTCTAGTCGTGGCAAGGATATCGTCTTGACCGGAGCGACCCTCGTTTTCGCTGTTAGGAGATGTACTGAGATGCGATCTTGTATCTCAGTGCGCACGTAAATGGCGGCCCCATATGCACGCTGCGAAGCGTCACAAAACCCATGGTATTGGATAGTCCCCTGTGGGCGGAATTCGACCCATCTAGGGATGCGAATCGCACTGAGGCCCGGAAACTCTTGCAGAAATAAATTCCACTTAATGAGAAGACTCTCAGGTAGCGGATCGTCCCAGCCCAGTTCTTGGAGCCAGATCTCCTGCATGAATATTTTTGCCTGGATAATGACTGGACCCAGCCAACCTGCTGGGTCGAACAGTTTGGCAATCTGTGAAAGGACTTCACGTTTGGAGACGGACTGTTTGGCTGTTAGCTCGGATGGAGCGAAAAAGAACTGATCGGTGTCAGCTTTCCATCTGATCCCGAGAGTCTTTGCCGAACAGGCTTCCTCGATCTCTAAAAAGTCGGCGTGAAGCAAGTGGTCCTTGGGAATCGCTCTTAGCAAGTCCTTTTCATTGGATGTCCATTTTCGCAAGGGAAACCCGGCAGATTCAAGGGCCTTGCGGAGTTCTGCAATTGCTTGATCTGCTATTGATTTGGAATGGGCTCCCGCTAGTACATCGTCGACATACATATTGTTTGCGATAATATGACTTGCTAAGGGATAGAGCGAACGAACGTCATCAGATAGCTGATGTAGTACCCGGATTGCCAAAAAGGGGGCACAGTTAACTCCAAACGTGACTGTGCTGAGTTCGAAGTCACGAAGCTCGTTGTCCTTTGTTCGGAACAGAATTCTCTGATAGGGCGTGTGGTTGGGATGCACAAGTATTTGCCGATACATTTTTGTGATATCGGCATTGAACACATATCGGAAGAAGCGCCATCTTAGAATTTGAATGGTTAAGTCGGATTGCAGAACGGGCCCTGCATGTAGCACATCGTTCAGACTTTTACCATTCGATGACGGGTGGGAGGCGTTAAATACTACGCGGAGCTTGGTCGTGGTGCTGTCAGGCTTGTGAACAGCATGGTGTGGTAGATAAAAGTTATCTGAACCATTGCTTGGAGGGACTTGTCGCATGTGACCTAAGTCCAGATATTCCTGGATCACCGCATCGTACTGCTCCTTAAGGGGGCATTTTTTGCCAGACGATTCTCATTTCGTAGAAATTGAGCTAGTGCGATGGACCTTGAATGGCCTAACTGGATGTGATCGGAATTCTTGAATGGCAGTGTGACCAAGTATCTGCCGTTTTTATCCCTTTTAGTGGTTTTTTGAAAATTGCGCTCACAAAAAAGGTCGGATTCCTTTTCCAGCTTAACTGGAATATCCTCCACCTCCCAAAATTTTGTGAGCAATTTATCCAAGCTCGCATTTGGATTCAGCGAGACTTGAGTCGAAAAGGATGCGACAAATTTGGCACTGGTCTTAGAAACGGGGCCTGTAAGGATCCAGCCGAAAATCGTTTCTTGACCAAGGAGAGTGCCACATATGTTGGGATAGGAGCCACCTAACAATATGGATGGGAGGATATCGGCGCCGAGAAGCACGTCTATCTGTGAGCTTCTATAGAAAGAGGGATCGGCCAAGTGTAATTTTGGAAGTTCTTCCAAAGCAGTTTGGGGGATGGTGTAGGAGGGCAAATTGCCTGCCAGCTTTGGAAGAACATAAGCCGAGGTTTCAATATGAACCCTGGGCTTTATAGGAGAGCCAATATTAAAATGGCAAAGTTTTTGAGGTTGAGCCGAAATGGCTTGATTCAAACCGGAGACCTGTGCGTCGACGGGTTGATAAGGAAGTTTAACCCTTTTGAACAATCGCTCTGAAATAAAGGTCGCTTCAGACCCAGAGTCGATTAATGCCCGGGCTGTATACTTTGTGCCCAAATGACACACTTGGATGACAGCCGTGCCGAGGAGAACACCATGTGAATTTGCGGAAAAATAGTTTTGAACGGTAGCTTGGGTTGAAGTAGAAGTGGACTGTATTGGTGAAGGAGGGTTCAAAACTATTGGTGTTGTGGAAGCTGAGGGCACCTGGGGTCTGTCACGGTGGAGTAGCGTGTTGTGACGTCCCTTGCACGTGAAACAACTATGTGCGCTGGTGCAGTCTTTCAACTGGTGCTGTCTGGCGAAGCAGTTTAAGCACAGCTTTTGTTGCTTAATGACGGAAACTCTCTCGGGTACGGACATTTGTAGAAAACGCGGGCATAGACGCACGGGATGGTTTTCCTTCTGACACAATTTGCAGTGCTGTGGCTTTGCAGTCACTGTTGCTTCGAAGGTTCTCAGGTGGTTGGACTCTTTTCTTGTGGGTTTGGACTGGAGTGGCGTATGTGCGGTAGGTCGTACATCCTCTATCGCCTCCAAGGTGCGATATCGGTCGATCAGAAATAAATTCATCTCGGACCATTGAGGGATCTCTGCCTTATCGTGGAGCGATTGTTCCCATAACGACAGCGTGAGCTTAGGCAATTTAGAGGAGCACAAGAAAATTAGCAGACAATCCCAATTTTCGGTGCTCACCCTGGACAAGTCGAGAGCCGTTAAACATCCCTGGATTGTGCCCTGAAGCTCTTTAAGGGCGGCTCCAGACTCTTGTGTTGCTGAGGGGAGATTGAAAAGAATTTTCAATTGACTATTGACTAATAGTCGCTTATTCTCAAATCTCTCCGTCAGGCTCGCCCACGCTGACTGAAAGCCGTCATTCGTGAGCGGGGACTTGGAGACAATTGCTCTAGCTTCACCGCTGGTTTTGGAATTAAGATGGAACAATTTTTCCACCGGCGTCAATCTTGGATTGTTAATATAAACAGCTGTAAACAAGTCTCGGAAAGTAGGCCAGCGTAGGTAATCCCCACTGAAAACTTCAGTGTCGCATGGCGGGAGACTGCAACCCCTGGACATGGAGAAGTTGGAGGGGGGTTGCTCAGCTTGTCTATTTAACGCCGTGGATCTTTCTATTTTTTCGCTTAGTTGAGCCGCACATCGCTCGTAAACGGAGTACGAGTAATCATATTTAGCTTGCATAGCCACCAGGTCACTGCTGCTGCAAGCGCTTTGGTTGAGAGCTTTGGAACATAACTCGTACTCGCGTTCTACCTTTTCCCATAAAGTTTTAATCTGATCTCGTCGGACTTGGAGAGTGAACAGTGACACGTCACTGTCCGCTGCGTCATTGATCTTCACTTCAAACTGGCCTAGACGGTCAGTTATAGAAACGAAGTCGTTCAGTGCCATTTCGCTTGACTTCTGCATTTTTTGCGTAGTCGAACGGGTAATTTTTGGGGTAATGTCTCTTGTTGGAATCGGACTCACAGTCTTGCGGACGGTTGTGCTGGTACTCTCGACCTTGAGTTTCCCGAAAACTGCTCTAGGTGAGGTTAAAGGTCGCTTTGACTCCTTGACGGACGGTGCTGTGAGTCGTTTTTGGCTGTTTTGATCACCACCGATTGGCATACTAGGCTCTTCACAGAGCCAAAAATTGTACTAACCAGGTGAAATGTGATCAAATACAAATAATTTGAATCAGCAGAGAGAAAACGGAATAAGAAATGGCACAGGAAGGATGGAATCGAGATATCAGAATAAAATGGAATGACTGAAATGGTGTGCACTATTGAGTCCAACGAAATCGGAAAATTTTGTTAAATTAATTATTTTACTAATAATTTACCAAATTGATTCTTATTTAGTTTCCTTTAATTGAGAAAAAAATCTAATTATTTCTTTATTGAAACACCAGAGAAAAGGATTTATTCTCTTTTGACAAAGCGGCCGTGTGGTGGAAACGGATCGCGCAAAAAAATGGTGCTTATCGCTTATTGATGGTTGAGCTCAAGAAGAAGCACGTTTATTCTAAACGCAGCTCAACGAAAAGTTTTTTTTTCATAGAATTACTTGTGATAAATTGTTATTTTAATAAAAAATCGCACGGATATTCGATTTAATACGCAACTTGGAAACTTCTTAACTTATAATTATGTTTTATAAATTTTTTATAAGAATAAGAAAAGGTAATATATATGTTTGTATTTTATTAAGTAAACGCAGCTCAATGGCAAGGTGGAAACATACAAAATATAAAAGTTTCACAGAATCAGTTTATCGAAAACCGATCTTGACACTTTACAACCCTGTTGTTTGTTTACGTTTCACACTTGCCAATTAATTGGTAAAAATAAATATATAAATTAATATTGAAGCTGCTGTGGAGGAAAAAATAACAAACGATACACATATAATAGGATGTGTGTGTGTATACATGCAGGTGAATTTGCACAGTGTGGTTTTATTTAATTAAATACGAATTAGAATTGTGTGTTTTTATATATGTATTTAGTGTGTGATTCTTTGGTGAAGGTTGGAATGGAGAAGCGCATACACTTGTTGTTCAACGGAGCGAAAGCCTATGTGTGCAGATATGTCTGGATGTACTTGCGTACATCAATATGGCGATCGGTTAAATTTTTGGGTATGCACTTGTACATATATGTATATATATGTACAGACACCAATATGGCGACCTTATCGGAGTCACTTTCTGTTTTATTTCTTTTAATATTTATCACTTTTTAGACGCCTTAATGGCCACGAACAATATTTTATCTGCGGGTTTTTTTTGTTGAATTTTTTTTTTTTTAAATACAATTGCCCCTGCTTTAACCACGGACAATGTGAAGCGAAAAACTATGTTCAGACACACAAAAGAATTAATTAACTGGAGTTGCCGGAAATTTGGCAATGGACAAGTTGAGGTAGGTGCACTGCTACTTATCTTTTTCGAATTTATGGCTGTTCCTGGAACCTTTTATTGCAGATCCACCAATGCTTGCTGGGGCGAACTGGATATACCAAACGTTGTAGAAGTATCCGGCTCGAAGGACCAAATGATGTAGTAGGGCGTCCGCAGGGCTTCCAGGTGAAGTTTTATAGAATGAATCGTCGTTGGGGGAGCGTTTCTGCTCTGCACAAATTTATTTTAGGTTTGAAGAAAAACACGTTTTGTTAGCTTGAAGGTTAATTTTCATCTATTTCATTTTCTCAGAGTACATTACAAGAGTACCAGTGTATTAGTGTACGTGTGGTGAAATTTCAGTACATGTTCCGTGTACTGGTTCCGGAGTTACATGGCGGTTGGATGGCGACTGTCGGATACACTTCTTGTGTGAACAATTTTGTTTTCAAGATATGTTTACCAAACTCTGCATTTATTAGTTTTACTTTACTCCCCATATATATGCAATTTCCTATTAAGATCGGACCACTATATCATATAGCTGTCATAGGAACGATCGGTTGCAAATTAAAATTTTGTATGAAAAAACATTTTGTTTTTCAAGATATCGTTACCAAACTCAGCATTTATTAGTTTTACTATACTCCTCTTATACATACAAAAGCCTATAAGGATCGGACCACTATATCATATAGCTGCCATAGGAACGATCGGCCGAAAAGTAGATTCTTGTATGAAAAGCATTTTGTTGTTCAAGATATCTTGACCAAAGTCGCCATTTATTAGTTTTACTATACTCCTCATATATATGCAAAATCCTACTAAGATCGGACTACTATATAGCTGCCATAGGATCGATCGGTCGAAAAGTAAGTTTTTGTATGAAAAAACATATTCTTTTTCAAGATATCTTGACCAAACTCGGAATTTAGTAGTTTTACTTTAATCCTCATATACACGCAAAATCCTATTAAGATCGGACCACTATATCATATAGCTGTCATTGGAACGATCGGTTGAAAATTAAAATTTTGTATGAAAAAACATTTTGTTTTTCAAGATATCGTGACCAAACTTGGCATTTAATAGTTTTACTTTACCCCTCATATATATGCAAAATCCTATTAAGATCGGACCACTATATCATATAGCTGCCATAGGATCGATCGGTCTAAAATTAAGTTTATGTATGAAAAAACATTTTGTTTTCAAGATATCTTGACCAAACTCTGCATTTATTAGTTTTACTGTACTGCTCTTATATATACAAAATCCTATTAAGATCGGACCACTATATCATATAGCTGCCATAGGATCGATCGGTCGAAAATAAGTTTTTGTATGAAAAAACATTTTGTTTTTTAAGATATCATGACCAAACTCAGCATTTATTAGTTTTACTGTACTCCTCTTATATATACAAAAACCTATTAAGATCGGACCACTATATCATATAGCTGTCATATGAACGATCGGTTGAAAATTAAAGTTTTGTATGAAAAAACATTTTGTTTTTCAAGATATCGTGACCAAACTTGGCATTTATTAGTTTTACTTTACTGCTCATATATATGCAAAATCCTATTAAGATCGGACCACTATATCATATAGCTGCCATAGGATCGATCGGTCTAAAATTAAGTTTATGTATGAAAAAACATTTTGTTTTCAAGATATCTTGACCAAACTCTGCATTTATTAGTTTTACTTTACTCCCCATATATATGCAAAATCCTATTAAGATCGGACCACTATATCATACAGCTGTCATAGGAACGATCGGTCGAAAATTAAATTTTGTATGAAAAAACATTTTGTTTTTTAAGATATCGTGACCAAAGTCAGCATTTATTACTTTTACTGTACTGCTCTTATATATACAAAATCCTATTAAGATCGGACCACTATATCATATAGCTGCCATAGGATCGATCGGTCGAAAATAAGTTTTTGTATGAAAAAACATTTTGTTTTTCAAGATCGGCATTTATTAGTTTTACTATACTCCTCTTATATATACAAAATCCTATTAAGGTCGGACCACTATATCATATTGCTGCCCTAGGAACGATCGGTTGAATATTAAAATTTTGTATGAAAAAAACATTTTGTTTATCAAGATATCGTGACCAAACTCGGCATTTTTGGTTTTACTATACTCCTCATATATAGGCAAAATCCTATTAAGATGGTACCACTATATCATATAGCTCCCATAGGAACGATCGTCGAAAATTAAGTTGTATGAAAAAACATTTTATTTTCAAGATATCTTGACCAAAATCGGCATTTATTAGTTTTACTATACTCCTCTTATATATAAAAAATCCTTATAAGGTCGGACCACTATATCATATAGCTGCCATAGGAACGATCGGTTGAAAAGTAGATTTTTGTATGAAAAATATTTTGTTGTTCAAGATATCGTGACCAATCTCGGCATTTATTAGTTTACTATACTCTTCATATATAGGCAAATTCCTGTAAGGATCGGACCACTATATCATATAGCTGCCATAGGAACGATCGGCCGAAAAGTAGATTTTTGTATGAAAAATATTTTGTTGTTCAAGATATCTTGACCAAATTCGGCATTACTTTGTTTTACTATACTCCTCATATAAAGGCAAAGTGCTATTAAGATCGGACCACTATATCATATAGCTGTCATAGGATCGATCGGTCGAAAATTAAGTTGTTGTATGAAAAAACATTTTGTTTTTCAAGAAATCTTGACCAAACTCGGCATTTATTAGTTTTACTATACTCTTCTTATAAGGATCGGAAGGACCTATAAGGATCGGCCTACTATATCATATAACTGTCAAAGGAACAATCGGTCGAATATTAAGTTGTATGAAAAAACATTTTGTTTTTCAAGATATCTTGACCAAACTCGGCATTAATTGGTTTTACTATACTCCTCATATATATGCCAAATCCTATTAAGATGGGACCACAATATCATATAGAACGATCGTCGAAAATCAAGCTGTATGAAAAAGCATTTTATTTTCAAGATATCTTGACCAAACTCTCGGCATTTCTTAGTTTGACATTACTCTTCATATATATGCAAAATCCTATTAAGATCGGATCAGTATATCATATAGCTGCCAAAGGATCGATCGGTCGAAAATTAAATTTTGTATGAAAAAACATTTTGTTTTCAAGATATCTTGACCAAACTCTGCATTTATTAGTTTTACTTTACTCCCCATATATATGGAAAATCCTATTAAGATCGGACTATGTCATATAGCTGCCATAGAAACGATCGGTTGAAAATAAAAATTTTGTATGAAAAACATTTTGTTTTTCAAGATATCTTGACCAATTTCTGCATTTATTAGTTTTACTTTACTCCCCATATATATGCAAAATCCTAATAAGATCGGACCACTTATCATATAGCTGCCATAGGAACGATCTGTTGAAAATTAAAATTTTGTATGAAAAAACATTTTGTTTTTCAGGATATCGTGACCAAACTCGGCATTTATTAGTTTTACTATACTCCTCATATATATAAGCAAAATCCGACTAAGATCGGACCACTATATAGCTGTCATAGAATCGATCGGTCGAAAACTAAATTTTTGTATAAAAAAAACTTTTTTTTCAAGATATCTTGACCAAACTCGGCATTCATAAGTTTTACTTTACTCCTTATATATATGTAAAATATCCTATTAAGATCGGACCACTATATTATATAGCTGTCATAGGAACGATCGGTCGAAAATTAAATTTTGTATGAAAAAACATTTTGTTTTCAAGATATCGTGACCAAACTCAGCATTTATTAGTTTTACTATACTCCTCTTATATATACAAAATCCTATTAAGACCGGACCACTTATCATATAGCTGCCATAGGAACGATCTGTTGAAAATTAAAATTTTGTATGAAAAAACATTTTGTTTTTCAAGATATCGTGACCAAACTCGGCATTTATTAGTTTTACTATACTCCTCATATATATAAGCAAAATCCTACTAAGATCGGACCACTATATGGCTGTCATAGAATCGATCGGTCGAAAATTAAATTTTTATATAAAAAAACTTTTTTTTTCAAGATATCTTGACCAAACTCGGCATTCATAAGTTTTACTTTACTCCTTATATATATGTAAAATATCCTATTAAGATCGGACCACTATATTATATAGCTCCCATAGGAACGATCGGTTGAAAATTAAAATTTTGTATGAAAAAACATTTTGTTTTGGAAGATATCGTGACCAAACTCGGCAATAATTGGTTTTACTATACTTCTCATATATAGGCAAAATCCTCTTAAGATGGGACCACTATATCATATAGCTCCCATAGGAACGATCAGTCGAACATTATGTTGTATGAAAAAACATTTTGTTTTTCAATATATATTGACCGGCATTTATTAGTTTTACTTTACTCCTCATATATATGCAAAATCGTATAAAGATCGGACCACTATATCATATAGCTGCCATAGGACCGATCAATTGAAAATTAAGTTTTTTTATGAAAAAACATTTTGTTTTTCAAGATATCTTGACCAAACTCTGCATTTATTAGTTTTACCTAACTCCACATAAATATTCAAAATCCTATTAAGATCGGACCACTATATCATATAGCTGCATTAGGAGGGATCGGTCGAAAATTAAAATTTTGTATGAAAAACATTTTGTTTTTCAAGATATCGTGACCAAACTCATCATTTATTAGTTTTACTATACTCTTCATATATAGGCAAATTCCTATAAGGACCACTATAATATATAGCTGTCAAAGGAACAATCGATCGAATATTAAGTTGTTGTATGAAAAAACGTTTTGTTTTTCAAGATATCTTGACCAAACTCGGTATTAATTGGTTTTACTATAATCCTCATATATAGGCAAATTCCTATTAAGATGGGTCCACTATATCATATAGCTGCCATAGGAACGATCGGCCGAAAAGTAGATTCTTGTATGAAAAACTTTTTGTTGCTTAAGATATCTTGACCAAACTCGGCATTTATTAGTTTTACTATACTCCTCATATATATATGCAAAATCCTACTAAGATCGGAACACTATATAGCTGTCATAGGATCGATCGTTCGAAAATTAAACTTTTGTATAAAAAAAACTTTTCCTTTCAAGATATCTTGACCAAACTCGGCATTTATAAGTTTTACTTTAGTCCTTATATATATGTAAAACATCCTATTAAGATCGGACCACTATATTATATAGCTGTCATAGGAACGATGGGTCGAAAATTAAATTTTGTATGAAAAAACATTTTGTTTTTTAAGATATCGTGACCAAACTCAGCATTTATTAGTTTAACTATACTCCTCTTATATATACAAAATCCTATTAAGATCGGACCACTATATTATATAGCTGCCATAGGAACGATCGGTTGAAAATTAAAATTTTGTATGAAAAAACATTTTGTTTTGGAAGATATCGTGACCAAACTCGGCATTAATTGGTTTTACTATACTTCTCATATATAGGCAAAATCCTCTTAAGATCGGACCACTATATAGCTGTCATAGAATCGATCGGTCGAAAATTAAATTTTTGTATAAAAAAACTTTTTTTTTCAAGATATCTTGACCAAACTCGGCATTCATAAGTTTTACTTTACTCCTTATATATATGTAAAATATCCTATTAAGATCGGACCACTATATTATATAGCTCCCATAGGAACGATCGGTTGAAAATTAAAATTTTGTATGAAAAAACATTTTGTTTTGGAAGATATCGTGACCAAACTCGGCAATAATTGGTTTTACTATACTTCTCATATATAGGCAAAATCCTCTTAAGATGGGACCACTATATCATATAGCTCCCATAGGAACGATCAGTCGAACATTATGTTGTATGAAAAAACATTTTGTTTTTCAATATATATTGACCGGCATTTATTAGTTTTACTTTACTCCTCATATATATGCAAAATCGTATAAAGATCGGACCACTATATCATATAGCTGCCATAGGACCGATCAATTGAAAATTAAGTTTTTTTATGAAAAAACATTTGTTTTTCAAGATATCTTGACCAAACTCGGCATGTATTAATTTCACTTTATTCCTCATATATATGCAAAATCCTATTAAGATCGGACCACCATATCATAGAGCTGCCATAAGATCGATCGGTCTAAAATTAAGTTTTTGTATGAAAAAACATTTTGTTTTCAAGATATCTTGACCAAACTCTGCATTTATTAGTTTTACCTAACTCCACATAAATATTCAAAATCCTATTAAGATCGGACCACTATATCATATAGCTGCATTAGGAGGGATCGGTCGAAAATTAAAATTTTGTATGAAAAACATTTTGTTTTTCAAGATATCGTGACCAAACTCATCATTTATTAGTTTTACCATACTCTTCATATATAGGCAAATTCCTATAAGGACCACTATAATATATAGCTGTGAAAGGAACAATCGATCGAATATTAAGTTGTTGTATGAAAAAACGTTTTGTTTTTCAAGATATCTTGACCAAACTCGGTATTAATTGGTTTTACTATAATCCTCATATATAGGCAAATTCCTATTAAGATGGGTCCACTATATCATATAGCTGCCATAGGAACGATCGGCCGAAAAGTAGATTCTTGTATGAAAAACTTTTTGTTGCTTAAGATATCTTGACCAAACTCGGCATTTATTAGTTTTACTATACTCCTCATATATATATGCAAAATCCTACTAAGATCGGAACACTATATAGCTGTCATAGGATCGATCGTTCGAAAATTAAACTTTTGTATAAAAAAAACTTTTCCTTTCAAGATATCTTGACCAAACTCGGCATTTATAAGTTTTACTTTACTCCTTATATATATGTAAAACATCCTATTAAGATCGGACCACTATATTATATAGCTGTCATAGGAACGATCGGTCGAAAATTAAATTTTGTATGAAAAAACATTTTGTTTTCAAGATATCGTGACCAAACTCAGAATTTATTAGTTTTACTATACTCCTCTTATATATACAAAATCCTATTAAGATCGGACCACTATATTATATAGCTGCCATAGGAACGATCGGTTGAAAATTAAAATTTTGTATGAAAAAACATTTTGTTTTGGAAGATATCGTGACCAAACTCGGCATTAATTGGTTTTACTATACTTCTCATATATAGGCAAAATCCTCTTAAGATGGAACCACTATATCATATAGCTCCCATAGGAACGATCAGTCGAACATTATGTTGTATGAAAAAACATTTTGTTTTTCAGTATATATTGACCAAACTCTCGGCATTTATTAGTTTTACTTTACTCCTCATATATATGCAAAATCGTATAAAGATCGGACCACTATATCATATAGCTGCCATAGGACCGATCGATTGAAAATTAAGTTTTTTATGAAAAAACATTTTGTTTCTCAAGATATCTTGACCAAACTCGGCATGTATTAGTTTTACTTTATTCCTCATATATATGCAGAATCCTATTAAGATCGGACCACTATATCATAGAGCTGCCATAAGATCAATCGGTCTAAAATTAAGTTTTTGTATGAAAAAACATTTTGTTTTCAAGATATCTTGACCAAACTCTGTATTTATTAGTTTTACCTAACTCCCCATAAATATTCAAAATCCTATTAAGATCGGACCACTATATCATATAGCTGCTTTAGGAGGGATCGGTCGAAAATTAAAATTTTGTATGAAAAAACATTTTGTTTTTCAAGATATCGTGACCAAACTCAGCATTTATAAGTTTTACTATACTCTTCATATATAGGCAAATTCCTATAAGGGTAGGACCACTATATTATATAGCTGTCATAGGAACGATGGGTCGAAAATTAAATTTTGTATGAAAAAACATTTTGTTTTTTAAGATATCGTGACCAAACTCAGCATTTA
Source organism: Drosophila americana (assembly GCA_030788265.1). Lineage (NCBI taxonomy): Eukaryota > Metazoa > Arthropoda > Insecta > Diptera > Drosophilidae > Drosophila > Drosophila americana. Next base: position 27,748 of record JAURSC010000246.1, on the reverse strand, counting down.
TTAGTTTAACTATACTCCTCTTATATATACAAAATCCTATTAAGATCGGACCACTATATTATATAGCTGCCATAGGAACGATCGGTTGAAAATTAAAATTTTGTATGAAAAAACATTTTGTTTTGGAAGATATCGTGACCAAACTCGGCATTAATTGGTTTTACTATACTTCTCATATATAGGCAAAATCCTCTTAAGATCGGACCACTATATAGCTGTCATAGAATCGATCGGTCGAAAATTAAATTTTTGTATAAAAAAACTTTTTTTTTCAAGATATCTTGACCAAACTCGGCATTCATAAGTTTTACTTTACTCCTTATATATATGTAAAATATCCTATTAAGATCGGACCACTATATTATATAGCTCCCATAGGAACGATCGGTTGAAAATTAAAATTTTGTATGAAAAAACATTTTGTTTTGGAAGATATCGTGACCAAACTCGGCAATAATTGGTTTTACTATACTTCTCATATATAGGCAAAATCCTCTTAAGATGGGACCACTATATCATATAGCTCCCATAGGAACGATCAGTCGAACATTATGTTGTATGAAAAAACATTTTGTTTTTCAATATATTGACCGGCATTTATTAGTTTTACTTTACTCCTCATATATATGCAAAATCGTATAAAGATCGGACCACTATATCATATAGCTGCCATAGGACCGATCAATTGAAAATTAAGTTTTTTTATGAAAAAACATTTTGTTTTTCAAGATATCTTGACCAAACTCGGCATGTATTAATTTCACTTTATTCCTCATATATATGCAAAATCCTATTAAGATCGGACCACCATATCATAGAGCTGCCATAAGATCGATCGGTCTAAAATTAAGTTTTGTATGAAAAAACATTTTGTTTTCAAGATATCTTGACCAAACTCTGCATTTATTAGTTTTACCTAACTCCACATAAATATTCAAAATCCTATTAAGATCGGACCACTATATCATATAGCTGCATTAGGAGGGATCGGTCGAAAATTAAAATTTTGTATGAAAAACATTTTGTTTTTCAAGATATCGTGACCAAAGTCATCATTTATTAGTTTTACTATACTCTTCATATATAGGCAAATTCCTATAAGGACCACTATAATATATAGCTGTCAAAGGAACAATCGATCGAATATTAAGTTGTTGTATGAAAAAACGTTTTGTTTTTCAAGATATCTTGACCAAACTCGGTATTAATTGGTTTTACTATAATCCTCATATATAGGCAAATTCCTATTAAGATGGGTCCACTATATCATATAGCTGCCATAGGAACGATCGGCCGAAAAGTAGATTCTTGTATGAAAAACTTTTTGTTGCTTAAGATATCTTGACCAAACTCGGCATTTATTAGTTTTACTATACTCCTCATATATATATGCAAAATCCTACTAAGATCGGAACACTATATAGCTGTCATAGGATCGATCGTTCGAAAATTAAACTTTTGTATAAAAAAACTTTTCCTTTCAAGATATCTTGACCAAACTCGGCATTTATAAGTTTTACTTTACTCCTTATATATATGTAAAACATCCTATTAAGATCGGACCACTATATTATATAGCTGTCATAGGAACGATGGGTCGAAAATTAAATTTTGTATGAAAAAACATTTTGTTTTTTAAGATATCGTGACCAAACTCAGCATTTATTAGTTTTACTATACTCCTCTTATATATACAAAATCCTATTAAGATCGGACCACTATATTATATAGCTGCCATAGGAACGATCGGTTGAAAATTAAAATTTTGTATGAAAAAACATTTTGTTTTGGAAGATATCGTGACCAAACTCGGCATTAATTGGTTTTACTATACTTCTCATATATAGGCAAAATCCTCTTAAGATGGGACCACTATATCATATAGCTCCCATAGGAACGATCAGTCGAACATTATGTTTTGTTTTTCAGTATATATTGACCAAACTCTCGGCATTTATTAGTTTTACTTTACTCCTCATATATATGCAAAATCGTATAAAGATCGGACCACTATATCATATAGCTGCCATAGGACCGGTCGATTGAAAATTAAGTTTTTTTATGAAAAAACATTTTGTTTTCAAGATATCTTAACCAAACTCTGTATTTATTAGTTTTACCTAACTCCCCCAAAATATTTAAAATCCTATTAAGATCGGACCACTATATCATATAGCTGCTTTAGGAGGGATCGGTCGAAAATTAAAATTTTGTATGAAAAAACATTTTGTTTTTCAAGATATCGTGACCAAACTCAGCATTTATTAGTTTTACTATACTCTTCATATATAGGCAAATTCCTATAAGGGTAGGACCACTATAATATATAGCTGTCAAAGGAACAATCGGTCGAATATTAAGTTCTTGTATGAAAAACATTTTGTTGTTTAAGATATCTTGACCAAACTCGGCATTTATTAGTTTTACTATACTCCTCATATATATATGCAAAATCTTACTAAGATCGGACCACTATATAGCTGTCATAGGATCGACCGGTCGAAAATTAAATTTTTGTATAAAAAAACATTTTGTTTTTCAAGATATCGTGACCAAACTCGGCATGTATCAGTTTTACTTTATTCCTCATATATATGCAAAATCCTATTAAGATCGGACCACTATATCATAGAGCTGCCATAAGATCGATCGGTCTAAAATTAAGTTTTTGTATGAAAAAACATTTTGTTTTCAAGATATCTCGACCAAACTCTGTATTTATTAGTTTTACCTAACTCCCCATAAATATTCAAAATCCTATTAAGATCGGACCACTATATCATATAGCTGCTTTAGGAGGGATCGGTCGAAAATTAAAATTTTGTATGAAAAAACATTTTGTTTTTCAAGATATCGTGACCAAACTCAGCATTTATTAGTTTTACTATACTCTTCATATATAGGCAAATTCCTATAAGGGTAGGACCACTATAATATTAGCTGTCAAAGGAACAATCGGTCGAATATTAAGTTTTTGTATGAAAAAACATTTTGTTTTTCAAGATATCTTGACCAAGCTCGGCATTTATTAGTTTTACTATACTTTTCATATATAGGCAAAATGCAATAAGGATCGGACCACTATATTAAATAGCTGTCAAAGGAACAATCGGTCGAAAATTAAAATTTTGTATGAAAAACATTTTGTTTTTCAAGATATCGTGACCAAACTCAGCATTTATTAGTTTTACTATACTTTTCATATATAGGCAAAATGCAATAAGGATCGGACCACTATATCATAGAGCTGCCATAAGATCGATCGGTCTAAAATTAAGTTTTGTATGAAAAAACATTTTGTTTTCAAGATATCTTGACCAAACTCTGTATTTATTAGTTTTACCTAACTCCCCATAAATATTCAAAATCCTATTAAGATCGGACCACTATATCATATAGCTGCTTTAGGAGGGATCGGTCGAAAATTTAAATTTTGTATGAAAAAACATTTTGTTTTTTAAGATATCGTAACCAAACTCAGCATTTATTAGTTTTACTATACTCCTCTTATATATATATACATAATCCTATTGATATCATACCACTATATCATATAGCTGTCATAGGAACGATCGGTCGAAAATGTTGTATGAAAAAACATTTTGTTTTTCAAGATATCTTGACCAAACTCCGCATTTATTAGTTTTACTATACTTTTCATATATAGGCAAAATGCAATAAGGATCGGACCACTATATTAAATAGCTGTCAAAGGAACAATCGGTCGAAAATTAAGTTGTTGTATGAGAAAAGATTTACTTTTCACGATATCTTGACCAAACTCGGCATTAATTGGTTTTACTACACTTCTCATATATAGGCAAAATCCTCTTAAGATGGGACCACTATATCATATAGCTCCCATAGGAACGATCAGTCGAACATTATGTTGTACGAAAAAACATTTTGTTTTTCAGTATATCTTGACCAAACTCTCGGCATTTATTAGTTTAACCTTACTCCTCATATATATGCAAAATCGTATTAAGATCGGACCACTATATCACATACCTGCCATAAGAGCGATCGGTCGAAAATTAAAATTTTGTATGAAAAAACATTTTGTTTTTCAAGATATCGTGACCAAACTCAGCATTTCTTAGTTTTACTATACTCTTCATATATAGGCAAATTCCTATAAGGATAGGACCACTATAATATATAGCTGTCAAAGGGACAATCGGTCGAATATTAAGTTGTTGTATGAAAAAACGTTTTGTTTTTCAAGATATCTTGACCAAACTCGGTATTAATTGGTTTTACTATAATCCTCATATATAGGCAAATTCCTATTAAGATGGGTCCACTATATCATATAGCTGCCATAGGAACGATCGGCCGAAAAGTAGATTCTTGTATGAAAAACTTTTTGTTGCTTAAGATATCTTGACCAAACTCGGCATTTATTAGTTTTACTATACTCCTCATATATATATGCAAAAACCTACTAAGATCGGAACACTATATAGCTGTCATAGGATCGATCGTTCGAAAATTAAACTTTTGTATAAAAAAAACTTTTCCTTTCAAGATATCTTGACCAAACTCGGCATTTATAAGTTTTACTTTACTCCTTATATATATGTAAAACATCCTATTAAGATCGGACCACTATATTATATAGCTGTCATAGGAACGATGGGTCGAAAATTAAATTTTGTATGAAAAAACATTTTGTTTTTCAAGATATCGTGACCAAACTCAGCATTTATTAGCTTTACTATACTCCTCTTATATATACAAAATCCTATTAAGATCGGACCACTATATCATAGAGCTGCCATAAGATCGATCGGTCTAAAATTAAGTTTTTGTATGAAAAAACATTTTGTTTTCAAGATATCTTGAGCAAACTCTGTATTTATTAGTTTTACCTAACTCCCCAAAAATATTCAAAATCCTATTAAGATCGGACCACTATATCATATAGCTGCTTTAGGAGGGATCGGTCGAAAATTAAAATTTTGTATGAAAAAACATTTTGTTTTTCAAGATATCGTGACCAAACTCAGCATTTATAAGTTTTACTATACTCTTCATATATAGGCAAATTCCTATAAGGGTAGGACCACTATAATATATAGCTGTCAAAGGAACAATCGGTCGAATATTAAGTTCTTGTATGAAAAACATTTTGTTGTTTAAGATATCTTGACCAAACTCGGCATTTATTAGTTTTACTATACTCCTCATATATATATGCAAAATCTTACTAAGATCGGACCACTATATAGCTGTCATAGGATCGATCGGTCGAAAATTAAATTTTTGTATAAAAAACTTTATTTTTTCAAGATATCTTGACCAAACTCGGCATTTATAAGTTTTTCTTTACTCCTTATATATATGTAAAATATCCTATTAAGATCGGACCACTATATTATATAGCTGTCATAGGAACGATCGTTCGAAAATTAAATTTTGTATGAAAAAACATTTTGCTTTTCAAGATATCGTGACCAAACTCGGCATGTATTAGTTTTACTTTATTCCTCATATATATGCAAAATCCTATTAAGATCGGACCACTATATCATAGAGCTGCCATAAGATCGATCGGTCTAAAATTAAGTTTTTGTATGAAAAAACATTTTGTTTTCAAGATATCTTGACCAAACTCTGTATTTATTAGTTTTACCTAACTCCCCATAAATATTCAAAATCCTATTAAGATCGGACCACTATATCATATAGCTGCTTTAGGAGGGATCGGTCGAAAATTTAAATTTTGTATGAAAAAACATTTTGTTTTTCAAGATATCGTGACCAAACTCAGCATTTATTAGTTCTACTATACTCCTCATATATATGCAAAATCGTATAAAGATCGGACCACTATATCATATAGCTGCCATAGGGCCGATCGATTGAAAATTAAGTTTTTTTATGAAAAAACATTTTGTTTCTCAAGATATCTTGACCAAACTCGGCATGTATTAGTTTTACTTTATTCCTCATATATATGCAAAATCCTATTAAGATCGGACCACTATATCATAGAGCTGCTATAAGATCGATCGGTCTATAATTAAGTTTTTGTATGAAAAAACATTTTGTTTTCAAGATATCTTGACCAAACTCTGTATTTATTAGTTTTACCTAACTCCCCATAAATATTCAAAATCCTATTAAGATCGGACCACTATATCATATAGCTGCTTAAGGAGGGATCGGTCGAAAATTAAAATTTTGTATGAAAAAACATTTTGTTTTTCAAGATATCGTGACCAAACTCAGCATTTATTAGTTTTACTATACTCTTCATGTATAGGCAAATTCCTATAAGGGTAGGACCACTATAATATATAGCTGTCAAAGGAACAATCGGTCGAATATTAAGTTTTTGTATGAAAAAACATTTTGTTTTTCAAGATATCTTGACCAAGCTCGGCATTTATTAGTTTTGCTAATCTCTTCATATATATGCAAAATCCTACTAAGATCGGACAACTATTTTATTGTCATATGAACGATCGGTCGAAAATTAAATTGTTGTATGAAAAAACATTTTGTTTTTTAAGATATCGTAACCAAACTCAGCATTTATTAGTTTTACTATACTCCTCTTATATATGCAAAATCCTATTAAGATCGGACCACTATATCATATAGTTGTCATTTGAACGATCGGTCGAAAATAAGTTTTTGTATGAAAAAAACATTTTGTTTTTCAAGATATCTTGACCCAAATCGGCATTTTTTAGTTTTACTATACTCCTCATATATTGTCAAAATCCTATTAAGATGGGACCACTACATCATATAGCTGCCATAAGAACGATCGGTCGAATATTAAGTTCTTGTATGAAAAAACATTTTGTTTTCTACTATACTCCTCATATATAGGCAAAATCCTATAAGGATCGGACGACTGTATCATATAGCTGCCATAGGAACGATCGGTCGAAAAGTAGATTCTTGTATGAAAAACATTTTGTTTTTCAAGATATCTTGACCAAACTCGGCGTTTATAAGATTTACAAATCTTCTCATATATAGTAAAAATCTTATTAAGATCGGACCATTATATCATATAGCTGTCATAGGAACGATCGGTCGAAAATTAAGTTGTTGTATTAAAAAACATTTTGTTTTTTTAGATATTGTGACCAAACTCAGCATTTATTAGTTTTACTATTTTCCCCTTATATAAACAAAATTCTATTAAGATCGGATCACTATAATATATAGCTGTCAGAGGAACAATCGGTCGAATATTAAGTTCTTGTATGAAAAAACATTTTGTTTTTCAAGATATCTTGACCAATTTCTGCATTTATTAGTTTTACTTTACTCCCCATATATATGCAAAATGCTATTAAGATCGGACCACTATATCATATAGCTGCCATAGGAACGATCGGCCGAAAAGTAGATTCTTGTATGAAAAACATTTTGTTTTTTAAGATATCTTGACCAAACTCGGCATTTATTAGTTTTACTATACTCCTCATATATATATGCAAAATCTTACTAAGATCGGATCACAATATAGCTGTCATAGGATCGATCGGTCGAAAATTAAATTGTTGTATAAAAAAACTTTTTTTTTAAGATATCTTGACCAAACTCGGCATTTATAAGTTTTTCTTTACTCCTTATATATATGTAAAATATTCTATTAAGATCGGACCACTATATTATATAGCTGTCATAGGAACGATCGGTTGAAAATTAAAATTTTGTATGAAAAAACATTTTGTTTTGGAAGATATCGTGACCAAACTCGGCATTAATTGGTTTTACTATACTTATCATATATAGGCAAAATTCTCTTAAGATGGGACCACTATATCATATAGCTCCCATAGGAACGATCAGTCGAACATTATGTTGTATGAAAAAACATTTTGTTTTTCAGTATATATTGACCAAACTCTCGGCATTTATTAGTTTTACTTTACTCCTCATATATATGCAAAATCGTATAAAGATCGGACCACTATATCATATAGCTGCCATAGGACCGATCGATTGAAAATTAAGTTTTTTTATGAAAAAACATTTTGTTTTTCAAGATATCTTGACCAAACTCGGCATGTATTAGTTTCACTTTATTCCTCATATATATGCAAAATCCTATTAAGATCGGACCACTATATCATAGAGCTGCCATAAGATCGATCGGTCTAAAATTAAGTGTTTGTATGAAAAAACATTTTGTTTTCAAGATATCTTGACCAAACTCTGCATTTATTAGTTTTACCTTACTCCCCATAAATATGCAAAATCCTATTAAGATCGGACCACTATATCATATAGCTGCTTTAGGAGGGATCGGTCGAAAATTAAAATTTTGTATGAAAAAACATTTTGTTTTTCAAGATATCGTGACCAAACTCAGCATTTATTAGTTGTACTATACTCTTCATATATAGGCAAATTCCTATAAGGGTAGGACCACTATAATATATAGCTGTCAAAGGAACAATCGGTCGAATATTACGTTTTTGTATGAAAAAACATTTTGTTTTTCAAGATATCTTGACCAAGCTCGGCATTTATTAGTTTTACTAATGTCCTCATATATAGTCAAAGTCCTATTAAGATCTGACCACTATATCATATAGCTGTCATAGGAACGATCGGTCGAAAATTAAGTTTTTGTATGAAAAAACATTTTGTTTTTCAATATATTGTGACCAAATCCAAAATCCTCTTAAGATGGGACCACTATATCATATAGCTCCCAGATTAACGATCAGTCGAACATTATGTTGTACGAAAAAACATTTTGTTTTTCAGTATATCTTGTTTTTCAAGATATCTTGACCAAACTCGGTTTTTATTAGTTTTACTAATCTCCTCATATATAGTCAAAGTCCTATTAAGATCTGACCACTATATCATATAGCTGTCATAGGAACGATCGGTCTAAAATTAAGTTTTTGTATGAAAAAACATTTTGTTTTCAAGATATCTTGACCAAACTCTGAATTTATTAGTTTTACCTAACTCCCCATACATATGCAAAATCCTATTAAGATCGGACCACTATTTTATATAGCTGCCATAGGAGCGATCGGTCGAAAAGTAGATTCTTGTATGAAAAACATTTTGTTTTTCAAGATATCTTGACAAAACTCGGCACTTATTAGTTTTTTATGCTCCTCATATATAGGCAAAGTCCTCTTAAGATCGGACCGCTATATCATATAGCTGCCATAGGAACGATCGGTTGAAAATTAAAATTTTGTATGAAAAACATTTCGTTTTGGAAGATATCGTGACAATTAGTCGAAAATTAAGTTGCTGTATGAAAAAACATTTTGTTTTTCACGATATCTTGACTAAACTCGGCATCAATTAGTTTTACTATAGTTCTCATATATAGGCAAAATCCTCTTAAGATGGGACCACTATATCATATAGCTCCCATAGGAACGATCAGTCGAACTTTATGTTGTATGAAAAAACATTTTGTTTTTCAAGATATCTTGACAAAACTTGCCCTTTATTAGTTTTTTATGCTCCTCATATATAGTCAAAGTCCTATTAAGATCGGACCACTATATCATATAGCTGCCATAGGAACGATCGGCCGAAAAGTAGATTCTTGTATGAAAAACATTTTGTTGTTTAAGATATCTTGACCAAACTCGGCATTTATTAGTTTTACTATACTCCTCATATATATATGCAAAATCTTACTAAGATCGGATCACAATATAGCTGTCATAGGATCGATCGGTCGAAAATTAAATTGTTGTATAAAAAAACTTTTTTTTTAAGATATCTTGACCAAACTCGGCATTTATAAGTTTTTCTTTACTCCTTATATATATGTAAAATATTCTATTAAGATCGGACCACTATATTATATAGCTGTCATAGGAACGATCGGTTGAAAATTAAAATTTTGTATGAAAAAACATTTTGTTTTGGAAGATATCGTGACCAAACTCGGCATTAATTGGTTTTACTATACTTATCATATATAGGCAAAATTCTCTTAAGATGGGACCACTATATCATATAGCTCCCATAGGAACGATCAGTCGAACATTATGTTGTATGAAAAAACATTTTGTTTTTCAGTATATATTGACCAAACTCTCGGCATTTATTAGTTTTACTTTACTCCTCATATATATGCAAAATCGTATAAAGATCGGACCACTATATCATATAGCTGCCATAGGACCGATCGATTGAAAATTAAGTTTTTTTATAAAAAAACATTTTGTTTTTCAAGATATCTTGACCAAACTCGGCATGTATTAGTTTCACTTTATTCCTCATATATATGCAAAATCCTATTAAGATCGGACCACTATATCATAGAGCTGCCATAAGATCGATCGGTCTAAAATTAAGTGTTTGTATGAAAAAACATTTTGTTTTCAAGATATCTTGACCAAACTCTGCATTTATTAGTTTTACCTTACTCCCCATAAATATGCAAAATCCTATTAAGATCGGACCACTATATCATATAGCTGCTTTAGGAGGGATCGGTCGAAAATTAAAATTTTGTATGAAAAAACATTTTGTTTTTCAAGATATCGTGACCAAACTCAGCATTTATTAGTTGTACTATACTCTTCATATATAGGCAAATTCCTATAAGGGTAGGACCACTATAATATATAGCTGTCAAAGGAACAATCGGTCGAATATTACGTTTTTGTATGAAAAAACATTTTGTTTTTCAAGATATCTTGACCAAGCTCGGCATTTATTAGTTTTACTAATGTCCTCATATATAGTCAAAGTCCTATTAAGATCTGACCACTATATCATATAGCTGTCATAGGAACGATCGGTCGAAAATTAAGTTTTTGTATGAAAAAACATTTTGTTTTTCAATATATTGTGACCAAATCCAAAATCCTCTTAAGATGGGACCACTATATCATATAGCTCCCAGATTAACGATCAGTCGAACATTATGTTGTACGAAAAAACATTTTTTTTTCAGTATATCTTGTTTTTCAAGATATCTTGACCAAACTCGGTTTTTATTAGTTTTACTAATCTCCTCATATATAGTCAAAGTCCTATTAAGATCTGACCACTATATCATATAGCTGTCATAGGAACGATCGGTCTAAAATTAAGTTTTTGTATGAAAAAACATTTTGTTTTCAAGATATCTTGACCAAACTCTGAATTTATTAGTTTTACCTAACTCCCCATACATATGCAAAATCCTATTAAGATCGGACCACTATTTTATATAGCTGCCATAGGAGCGATCGGTCGAAAAGTAGATTCTTGTATGAAAAACATTTTGTTTTTCAAGATATCTTGACAAAACTCGGCATTTATTAGTTTTTTTATGCTCCTCATATATAGGCAAAGTCCTCTTAAGATCGGACCGCTATATCATATAGCTGCCATAGGAACGATCGGTTGAAAATTAAAATTTTGTATGAAAAACATTTCGTTTTGGAAGATATCGTGACAATTAGTCGAAAATTAAGTTGCTGTATGAAAAAACATTTTGTTTTTCACGATATCTTGACTAAACTCGGCATCAATTAGTTTTACTATACTTCTCATATATACGCAAAATCCTCTTAAGATGGGACCACTATATCATATAGCTCCCATAGGAACGATCAGTCGAACTTTATGTTGTATGAAAAAACATTTTGTTTTTCAAGATATCTTGACAAAACTTGCCCTTTATTAGTTTTTTATGCTCCTCATATATAGTCAAAGTCCTATTAAGATCGGACCACTATATCATATAGCTGCCATAGGAACGATCGGCCGAAAAGTAGATTCTTGTATGAAAAACATTTTGTTGTTTAAGATATCTTGACCAAACTCGGCATTTATTAGTTTTACTATACTCCTCATATATATATGCAAAATCTTACTAAGATCGGATCACAATATAGCTGTCATAGGATCGATCGGTCGAAAATTAAATTGTTGTATAAAAAACTTTTTTTTTAAGATATCTTGACCAAACTCGGCATTTATAAGTTTTTCTTTACTCCTTATATATATGTAAAATATTCTATTAAGATCGGACCACTATATTATATAGCTGTCATAGGAACGATCGGTTGAAAATTAAATTTTGTATGAAAAAACATTTTGTTTTGGAAGATATCGTGACCAAACTCGGCATTAATTGGTTTTACTATACTTATCATATATAGGCAAAATTCTCTTAAGATGGGACCACTATATCATATAGCTCCCATAGGAACGATCAGTCGAACATTATGTTGTATGAAAAAACATTTTGTTTTTCAGTATATATTGACCAAACTCTCGGCATTTATTAGTTTTACTTTACTCCTCATATATATGCAAAATCGTATAAAGATCGGACCACTATATCATATAGCTGCCATAGGACCGATCGATTGAAAATTAAGTTTTTTTATAAAAAAAACATTTTGTTTTTCAAGATATCTTGACCAAACTCGGCATGTATTAGTTTCACTTTATTCCTCATATATATGCAAAATCCTATTAAGATCGGACCACTATATCATAGAGCTGCCATAAGATCGATCGGTCTAAAATTAAGTGTTTGTATGAAAAAACATTTTGTTTTCAAGATATCTTGACCAAACTCTGCATTTATTAGTTTTACCTTACTCCCCATAAATATGCAAAATCCTATTAAGATCGGACCACTATATCATATAGCTGCTTTAGGAGGGATCGGTCGAAAATTAAAATTTTGTATGAAAAAACATTTTGTTTTTCAAGATATCGTGACCAAACTCAGCATTTATTAGTTGTACTATACTCTTCATATATAGGCAAATTCCTATAAGGGTAGGACCACTATAATATATAGCTGTCAAAGGAACAATCGGTCGAATATTACGTTTTTGTATGAAAAAACATTTTGTTTTTCAAGATATCTTGACCAAGCTCGGCATTTATTAGTTTTACTAATGTCCTCATATATAGTCAAAGTCCTATTAAGATCTGACCACTATATCATATAGCTGTCATAGGAACGATCGGTCGAAAATTAAGTTTTTGTATGAAAAAACATTTTGTTTTTCAATATATTGTGACCAAATCCAAAATCCTCTTAAGATGGGACCACTATATCATATAGCTCCCAGATTAACGATCAGTCGAACATTATGTTGTACGAAAAAACATTTTGTTTTTCAGTATATCTTGTTTTTCAAGATATCTTGACCAAACTCGGTTTTTATTAGTTTTACTAATCTCCTCATATATAGTCAAAGTCCTATTAAGATCTGACCACTATATCATATAGCTGTCATAGGAACGATCGGTCTAAAATTAAGTTTTTGTATGAAAAAACATTTTGTTTTCAAGATATCTTGACCAAACTCTGAATTTATTAGTTTTACCTAACTCCCCATACATATGCAAAATCCTATTAAGATCGGACCACTATTTTATATAGCTGCCATAGGAGCGATCGGTCGAAAAGTAGATTCTTGTATGAAAAACATTTTGTTTTTTCAAGATATCTTGACAAAACTCGGCATTTATTAGTTTTTTTATGCTCCTCATATATAGGCAAAGTCCTCTTAAGATCGGACCGCTATATCATATAGCTGCCATAGGAACGATCGGTTGAAAATTAAAATTTTGTATGAAAAACATTTCGTTTTGGAAGATATCGTGACAATTAGTCGAAAATTAAGTTGCTGTATGAAAAAACATTTTGTTTTTGACGATATCTTGACTAAACTCGGCATCAATTAGTTTTATTATACTTCTCATATATAGGCAAAATCCTCTTAAGATGGGACCACTATATCATATAGCTCCCATAGGAACGATCAGTCGAACTTTATGTTGTATGAAAAAACATTTTGTTTTTCAAGATATCTTGACAAAACTTGCCCTTTATTAGTTTTTTATGCTCCTCATATATAGTCAAAGTCCTATTAAGATCGGACCACTATATCATATAGCTGTCATAGCAACAATCGGTCGAAAATTAAGTTGTTGTAATAAAAAAACATTTTGTTTTTTAAGATATTGTGACCAAACTCAGCATTTATTAGTTTTACTATACTCCCCTTATATATACAAAATTCTATTAAGATCGGATCACTATAATATATAGCTGTCAGAGGAACAATCGGTCGAATATTAAGTTCTTGTATAAAAAAACATTTTGTTTTTCAAGATATCTTGACCAATTTCTGCAATATTAAGTTTTAAGAAAAAACATTTTGTTTTTCAAGATATCTTGACCAAACTCGGTATTTATTAGTTTTACTAATCTCCTCATATATAGTCAAAGTCCTATTAAGATCTGACCACTATATCATATAGTTGTCATAGGAACGATCGGTCTAAAATTAAGTTTTTGTATGAAAAAACATTTTGTTTTCAAGATATCTTGACCAAACTCTGCATTTATTAGTTTTACCTAACTCCCCATACATATGCAAAATCTTTTTAAGATCGGACCACTATTTTATATAGCTGCCATAGGAGCGATCGGTCGAAAAGTAGATTCTTGTATGAAAAACATTTTGTTTTTCAAGAAATCTTGACAAAACTAAGCATTTATTAGTTTTTTTATGCTCCTCATATATAGGCAAAATCCTCTTAAGATGGGACCACTATATCATATAGCTCCCATAGGAACGATCAGTCGAACATTATGTTGTATGAAAAAACATTTTGTTTTTCAAGATATTGTGACCAAACTCAGCATTTATTAGTTTACTATATTCTTCTTATATATACAAAATCCTATTAAGATCGGACCACTATATCATATAGCTGCCATAGGAAGGATCGGTTGAAAATTAAGTGGTTGTATGAAAAATCATTTTGTTTTTCAAGATATCTTGACCAAACTCGACATTTATTAGTTTTGCTATACTCCTTTTATATATACATAATCATATTGATATCATACCACTATATCATATAGCTGTCGTAGGAACGATCGGTCGAAAATATTGTATGAAAAAACATTTTGTTTTTCAAGATATCTTGACCAAACTCGGCATTTATTAGTTTTACTATACTCTTCATATATAGGCAAAATGCAATAAGGATCGGACCACTATATTAAATAGCTGTCAAAGGAACAATCGGTCGAAAATTAAGTTGTTGTATCAAAAAACATTTTGTTTTTCAAGATATTTTGACCAAACTCGGCATTAATTGGTTTTACTATACTTCTCATATATAGTCAAATTCCTATTAAGATGGGTCCACTATATCATATAGCTGCCATAGGAACGATCGGCCGAAAAGTAGATTCTTGTATGAAAAACTTTTTGTTGCTTAAGATATCTTGACCAAACTCGGCATTTATTAGTTTTACTATACTCCTCATATATATATGCAAAATCCTACTAAGATCGGAACACTATATAGCTGTCATAGGATCGATCGTTCGAAAATTAAACTTTTGTATAAAAAAAACTTTTCCTTTCAAGATATCTTGACCAAACTCGGCATTTAAAAGTTTTACTTTACTCCTTATATATATGTAAAACATCCTATTAAGATTATATAGCTGTCATAGGAACGATGGGTCGAAAATTAAATTTTGTATGAAAAAACATTTTGTTTTTCAAGATATTGTGACCAAACTCAGCATTTATTAGCTTTACTATACTCCTCTTATATATACAAAATCCTATTAAGATCGGACCACTATATCATAGAGCTGCCATAAGATCGATCGGTCTAAAATTAAGTTTTTGTATGAAAAAACATTTTGTTTTCAAGATATCTTGAGCAAACTCTGTATTTATTAGTTTTACCTAACTCCCCAAAAATATTCAAAATCCTATTAAGATCGGACCACTATATCATATAGCTGCTTTAGGAGGGATCGGTCGAAAATTAAAATTTTGTATGAAAAAACATTTTGTTTTTCAAGATATCGTGACCAAACTCAGCATTTATAAGTTTACTATACTCTTCATATATAGGCAAATCCTATAAGGGTAGGACCACTATAATATATAGCTGTCAAAGGAACAATCGGTCGAATATTAAGTTCTTGTATGAAAAACATTTTGTTGTTTAAGATATCTTGACCAAACTCGGCATTTATTAGTTTTACTATACTCCTCATATATATATGCAAAATCTTACTAAGATCGGACCACTATATAGCTGCCATAGGATCGATCGGTCGAAAATTAAATTTTTGTATAAAAAACTTTTTTTTTTCAAGATATCGTGACCAAACTCGGCATGTATTAGTTTTACTTTATTCCTCATATATATGCAAAATCCTATTAAGATCGGACCACTATATCATAGAGCTGCCATAAGATCGATCGGTCTAAAATTAAGTTTTTGTATGAAAAAACATTTTGTTTTCAAGATATCTTGACCAAACTCTGTATTTATTAGTTTTACCTAACTCCCCATAAATATTCAAAATCCTATTAAGATCGGACCACTATATCATATAGCTGCTTTAGGAGGGATCGGTCGAAAATTTAAATTTTGTATGAAAAAACATTTTGTTTTTCAAGATATCGTGACCAAACTCAGCATTTATTAGTTCTACTATACTCCTCATATATATGCAAAATCGTATAAAGATCGGACCACTATATCATATAGCTGCCATAGGGCCGATCGATTGAAAATTAAGTTTTTTTATGAAAAAACATTTTGTTTCTCAAGATATCTTGACCAAACTCGGCATGTATTAGTTTTACTTTATTCCTCATATATATGCAAAATCCTATTAAGATCGGACCACTATATCATAGAGCTGCTATAAGATCGATCGGTCTAAAATTAAGTTTTTGTATGAAAAAACATTTTGTTTTCAAGATATCTTGACCAAACTCTGCATTTATTAGTTTTACCTAACTCCCCATAAATATTCAAAATCCTATTAAGATCGGACCACTATATCATATAGCTGCTTTAGGAGGGATCGGTCGAAAATTAAAATTTTGTATGAAAAAACATTTTGTTTTTCAAGATATCGTGACCAAACTCAGCATTTATTAGTTTTACTATACTCTTCATGTATAGGCAAATTCCTATAAGGGTAGGACCACTATAATATATAGCTGTCAAAGGAACAATCGGTCGAATATTAAGTTTTTGTATGAAAAAACATTTTGTTTTTCAAGATATCTTGACCAAGCTCGGCATTTATTAGTTTTGCTAATCTCTTCATATATATGCAAAATCCTACTAAGATCGGACAACTATGTAGCTGTCATATGAACGATCGGTCGAAAATTAAATTGTTGTATGAAAAAACATTTTGTTTTTTAAGATATCGTAACCAAACTCAGCATTTATTAGTTTTACTATACTCCTCTTATATATACAAAATCCTATTAAGATCGGACCACTATATCATATAGCTGCCATAGGAACGATCGGTTCAAAATTAAAATTTTGTATGAAAAAACATTTTATTTTTCAAGATATCTTGACCAAACTCGGGATTTATAAGTTTTACCTTACTCCTTATATATATGCAAAATCCTATTAAGATCGGACCACTATATCATATAGTTGTCATTTGAACGATCGGTCGAAAATAAGTTTTTGTATGAAAAAACATTTTGTTTTTCAAGATATCTTGACCCAAATCGGCATTTTTTAGTTTTACTATACTCCTCATATATAGTCAAAATCCTATTAAGATGGGACCACTACATCATATAGCTGCCATAAGAACGATCGGTCGAATATTAAGTTCTTGTATGAAAAAACATTTTGTTTTCTACTATACTCCTCATATATAGGAAAAATCGTATAAGGATCGGACGACTGTATCATATAGCTGCCATAGGAACGATCGGTCGAAAAGTAGATTCTTGTATGAAAAACATTTTGTTTTTCAAGATATCTTGACCAAACTCGGCATTTATAAGATTTACTAATCTCCTCATATATAGTAAAAATCTTATTAAGATCGGACCATTATATCATATAGCTGTCATGGGAACGATCGGTCGAAAATTAAGTTGTTGTATTAAAAAACATTTTGTTTTTTTAGATATTGTGACCAAACTCAGCATTTATTAGTTTTACTATTTTCCCCTTATATAAACAAAATTCTATTAAGATCGGATCACTATAATATATAGCTGTCAGAGGAACAATCGGTGGAATATTAAGTTCTTGTATGAAAAAACATTTTGTTTTTCAAGATATCTTGACCATTTCTGCATTTATTAGTTTTACTTTACTCCCCATATATATGCAAAATGCTAT
The DNA here is from genome assembly GCA_030788265.1 of Drosophila americana. Lineage (NCBI taxonomy): Eukaryota > Metazoa > Arthropoda > Insecta > Diptera > Drosophilidae > Drosophila > Drosophila americana. The sequence goes on along the minus strand of JAURSC010000246.1, from coordinate 9,610 downwards.
TAAGATCGGACCACTATATCATATAGCTGCCATAGGAACGATCGGCCGAAAAGTAGATTCTTGTATGAAAAACATTTTGTTGTTTAAGATATCTTGAATAAACTCGGCATTTATTAGTTTTACTATACTCCTCATATATATATGCAAAATCTTACTAAGATCGGATCACAATATAGCTGTCATAGGATCGATCGGTCGAAAATTAAATTGTTGTATAAAAAAACTTTTTTTTTAAGATATCTTGACCAAACTCGGCATTTATAAGTTTTTCTTTACTCCTTATATATATGTAAAATATTCTATTAAGATCGGACCACTATATTATATAGCTGTCATAGGAACGATCGGTTGAAAATTAAAATTTTGTATGAAAAAACATTTTGTTTTGGAAGATATCGTGACCAAACTCGGCATTAATTGGTTTTACTATACTTATCATATATAGGCAAAATTCTCTTAAGATGGGACCACTATATCATATAGCTCCCATAGGAACGATCAGTCGAACATTATGTTGTATGAAAAAACATTTTGTTTTTCAGTATATATTGACCAAACTCTCGGCACCGATCGATTGAACATTAAGTTTTTTTATGAAAAAACATTTTGTTTTTCAAGATATCTTGACCAAACTCGGCATGTATTAGTTTCACTTTATTCCTCATATATATGCAAAATCCTATTAAGATCGGACCACTATATCATATAGCTGCCATAAGATCGATCGGTCTAAAATTAAGTGTTTATATGAAAAAACATTTTGTTTTCAAGATATCTTGACCAAACTCTGCATTTATTAGTTTTACCTTACTCCCCATAAATATGCAAAATCCTATTAAGATCGGACCACTATATCATATAGCTGCTTTAGGAGGGATCGGTCGAAAATTAAAATTTTGTATGAAAAAACATTTTGTTTTCAAGATATCGTGACCAAACTCAGCATTTATTAGTTGTACTATACTCTTCATATATAGGCAAATTCCTATAAGGGTAGGACCACTATAATATATAGCTGTCAAAGGAACAATCGGTCGAATATTACGTTTTTGTATGAAAAAACATTTTGTTTTTCAAGATATCTTGACCAAGCTCGGCATTTATTAGTTTTACTAATGTCCTCATATATAGTCAAAGTCCTATTAAGATCTGACCACTATATCATATAGCTGTCATAGGAACGATCGGTCGAAAATTAAGTTTTTGTATGAAAAAACATTTTGTTTTTCAATATATTGTGACCAAATCCAAATCCTCTTAAGATGGGACCACTATATCATATAGCTCCCAGATTAACGATCAGTCGAACATTATGTTGTACGAAAAAACATTTTGTTTTTCAGTATATCTTGTTTTTCAAGATATCTTGACCAAACTCGGTTTTTATTAGTTTTACTAATCTCCTCATATATAGTCAAAGTCCTATTAAGATCTGACCACTATATCATATAGCTGTCATAGGAACGATCGGTCTAAAATTAAGTTTTTGTATGAAAAAACATTTTGTTTTCAAGATATCTTGACCAAACTCTGAATTTATTAGTTTTACCTACTCCCCATACATATGCAAAATCCTATTAAGATCGGACCACTATTTTATATAGCTGCCATAGGAGCGATCGGTCGAAAAGTAGATTCTTGTATGAAAAACATTTTGTTTTTCAAGATATCTTGACAAAACTCGGCATTTATTAGTTTTTTTATGCTCCTCATATATAGGCAAAGTCCTCTTAAGATCGGACCGCTATATCATATAGCTGCCATAGGAACGATCGGTTGAAAATTAAAATTTTGTATGAAAAACATTTCGTTTTGGAAGATATCGTGACAATTAGTCGAAAATTAAGTTGCTGTATGAAAAAACATTTTGTTTTTCACGATATCTTGACTAAACTCGGCATCAATTAGTTTTACTATACTTCTCATATATAGGCAAAATCCTCTTAAGATGGGACCACTATATCATATAGCTCCCATAGAAACGATCAGTCGAACTTTATGTTGTATGAAAAAACATTTTGTTTTTCAAGATATCTTGACAAAACTTGGCCTTTATTAGTTTTTTATGCTCCTCATATATAGTCAAAGTCCTATTAAGATCGGACCACTATATCATATAGCTGTCATAGCAACAATCGGTCGAAAATTAAGTTGTTGTAATAAAAAAAACATTTTGTTTTTTAAGATATTGTGACCAAACTCAGCATTTATTAGTTTTACTATACTCCCCTTATATATACAAAATTCTATTAAGATCGGATCACTATAATATATAGCTGTCAGAGGAACAATCGGTCGAATATTAAGTTCTTGTATAAAAAAACATTTTGTTTTTCAAGATATCTTGACCAATTTCTGCAATATTAAGTTTTAAGAAAAAACATTTTGTTTTTCAAGATATCTTGACCAAACTCGGTATTTATTAGTTTTACTAATCTCCTCATATATAGTCAAAGTCCTATTAAGATCTGACCACTATATCATATAGTTGTCATAGGAACGATCGGTCTAAAATTAGATTTTTGTATGAAAAAACATTTTGTTTTCAAGATATCTTGACCAAACTCTGCATTTATTAGTTTTACCTAACTCCCCATACATATGCAAAATCTTTTTAAGATCGGACCACTATTTTATATAGCTGCCATAGGAGCGATCGGTCGAAAAGTAGATTCTTGTATGAAAAACATTTTGTTTTTCAAGAAATCTTGACAAAACTAAGCATTTATTAGTTTTTTTATGCTCCTCATATATAGGCAAAATCCTCTTAAGATGGGACCACTATATCATATAGCTCCCATAGGAACGATCAGTCGAACATTATGTTGTATGAAAAAACATTTTGTTTTTCAAGATATTGTGACCAAACTCAGCATTTATTAGTTTTACTATATTCTTCTTATATATACAAAATCCTATTAGATCGGACCACTATATCATATAGCTGCCATAGGAAGGATCGGTTGAAAATTAAGTGGTTGTATGAAAAATCATTTTGTTTTTCAAGATATCTTGACCAAACTCGACATTTATTAGTTTTGCTATACTCCTTTTATATATACATAATCATATTGATATCATACCACTATATCATATAGCTGTCGTAGGAACGATCGGTCGAAAATATTGTATGAAAAAACATTTTGTTTTTCAAGATATCTTGACCAAACTCGGCATTTATTAGTTTTACTATACTCTTCATATATAGGCAAAATGCAATAAGGATCGGACCACTATATTAAATAGCTGTCAAAGGAACAATCGGTCGAAAATTAAGTTGTTGTATCAAAAAACATTTTGTTTTTCAAGATATTTTGACCAAACTCGGCATTAATTGGTTTTACTATACTTCTCATATATAGGCAAAATCCTCTTAAGATGGGACCACTATATCATATAGCTCCAATAGGAACGATCAGTCGAACATTATGTTGTACGAAAAAACATTTTGTTTTTCAGTATGTCTTGACCAACTCTCGGCATTTATTAGTTTTACCTAACTCCTCATATATAAAATCGTATTAAGATCGGACCACTATATCATATAGCTGCCATACGAACGATCGGTCGAAAATTAAAGTTTGTATGAGAAAAACATTTTGTTTTTCATGATATCGTGACCAAACTCAGCATTTATTAGTTTTACTATACTCTTCATAAATAGGCAAATTCCTATAAGGATAGGACCACTATAATATATAGCTGTCAAAGGAACAATCGGTCGAATATTAAGTTGTTGTATCAAAAAACATTTTGTTTTTCAAGATATCTTGACCAAACTCGGTATTAATTGGTTTTACTATACTCCTCAGATATAGGCAAATTCCTATTAAGATGGGTCCACTATATCATATAGCTGCCATAGGAACTATCGGTCTAAAATTAAGTTTTTGTATGAAAAAACATTTTGTTTTCAAGATATCTTGATCAAACTCTCGGCAAATAGTTTTACTTTACTCCTCATATATATGCAAAATCGTATTAAGATCGGACCACTATATCATATAGCTGCCATATTTCGGTCGAAAATTAAGTTGTTGTATTAAAAAACATTTTGTTTTTTAAGATATTGTGACCAAACTCAGCATTTATTAGTTTTACTATACTCCCCTTATGTAAACAAAATTCTATTAAGATCGGATCACTATAATATATAGATGTCAGAGGAACAATCGGTCGAATATTAAGTTCTTGTATGAAAAAACATTTTGTTTTTCAAGATATCTTGACCAATTTCTGCATTTATTAGTTTTATTAATTAAGATCTGACCACTATATCATATAGCTGTCATAGGAACGATCGGTCTAAAATTAAGTTTTTGTATGAAAAAACATTTTGTTTTCAAGATATCTTCACCAAACTCTGCATTTATTAGTTTTACCTAACTCCCCATACATATGCAAAATCCTATTAAGATCTGACCATTTTATCATATAGTTGCCATAGGAGCGATCGGTCGAAAAGTAGATTCTTGTATGAAAAACATTTTGTTTTTCAAGATATCTTGACAAACTCGGCCTTCATTAGTTTTTTTATGCTTCTCATATATAGGCAAAGTCCTCTTAAAATCGGACGGCTATATCATATAGCTGCCATAGGAACGATCGGTTGAAAATTACAATTTTGTATGAAAAACATTTCGTTTTGGAAGATATCGTGACAATCAGTCGAAAATTAAGTTGTTGTATGAAAAAACATTTTGTTTTTCACGATATCTTGACTAAACTCGGCATCAATTATTTTACTATACTTTTTTTATTTTTTTTTTTTTATTTTTTTATTTATTTGTTAATGGTCGACAAAACGAGTGTCTTCCTCATTATTCAATAGAATATACAATAGAATTTTATGCTAAAAGCCTAGTTAAAGGATACAATTTTCTAAATAGCATCACCGACCGATGGAGGTGTTTTATTTGCCAGTCCGGCCAGCTGTGCCCCTTTTCACAGCTAATTTTGTCAGTGACGCTATTAGGCCTACATCTAAGCAGAAGGTTGTAAGTAGGAAAAAAGTGTTTTCAAGTAACATTAAAATAATCTTAATTTGCTATAGTTATAAAGAAAATACAATAAATAGGAAAAATGAAAGTAAGAAGATTGTTAATAAAGTAAAGCAATGTAAGTTAGATAAAGAGTGTTAAGTAGATAGGACAGAGAGAAAAGTAATGGGAAATCACCGACCCGGTGGGGGAAAATTTTTCAGCCTGTCCGGCAAGCTATGCCCCTGCTCATAGCTGGGAATGGTCAGCGACTTCCCGAAGGTATCCTGAAAGCAACGATTTTATTAGGGTAGAGACAGTTCGGTAGAGAAAACGTGATGCAAACTATTATAATTTTTACATAGCACGCGAAAAGGATTGTGCATAGCGTAGTCTGTTGTGCACGTAGATAGTAAAAAGGGGCGATAATTTCTGGTTGGTCTAGCCGAACAGAGAATTGAAGACGCCCTAGCAGAAAAGGAGAATCTATGTCGCCAATAATCAACTTATGTAGAAGGACAACACCGAGAATTGTCCTACGGTTGGTTAACGACGGAAGGTTGAGAAGAAGCAGTCTGCTGGAGTAGGATGGCAACCGAAGATTAGGGTCCCAATTTAAACCTCCTAAGGCAAAAAGCAGAAATTGCTTCTGAACAGATTCAATACGATCCTGGCTGTTGTTATACTGTGGAGACCAAATGCAAGAGCAGTATTCAAGGATAGGGCGAACAAGAGAGATGTACAGAAGTTTTGTTATAAAAGGATCGTTAAACTCTTTAGACCATCGTTTAATGAATCCAAGTACACCTTTTGCCTCATTAACGATGGTATCTATGTGAAGATTGAAACAGAGTTTAGAATCAAAAATTACGCCTAGATCCTTAACTGTTAGTATACGTTGCAAAGGGATATTGTCGATTGTATAACTGACAAGATAAGGTGTACGATTAAAAGTCATAAACATACACTTTGAACAGTTTAGATGCAATTGATTGGCCGAACACCATAGTTGCATAGCGTTCAAATCGTCTTGTAGACGAGAATGATGTAGGGATTAGTGTATGATAGAAAAAGTTTGACATCGTCCGCATACATGAGTACACGGGCATGTGATATGACAGAGGGGAGATCATTTATAAAAAGGGTAAAGAGTAAAGGTCCAAGATGACTACCTTGAGGAACACCAGAAGTAACGTGAACCCGTTTAGAGGTAGTCAGCCTCAGCATTACTCTTTGGGTCCTACCTTTTAAATAAGAATTAATCCAAAGCAGAAGAGACAAGGGTAAACCTATTCGGTCAAGTTTAAAAGTAAAATGTCATGGTGCACAGAGTCAAACGCCTTACTGAAGTCAGTGTAAATGACATCAGTTTGCATTTTCGAAAGGAAAGCATCGTTTACCAAGGAAGTAAACTCAAGCAGATTGGTCGTAGTTGACCGATTCTTTACGAATCCATGTTGAACAGGGGAAACAACTGATTTGCAGAAATGCTGCAAATTCGAAGTGATTATTTTTTCAATAATTTAGGAATAGCGGACAGTTTGCAATGCCCCTGTAATTTCGTATATCAGACTTCCCACCTTTCTTGTGAAGAGGAATGATATAAGATTCTTTCCAAAGAGTTGGAAAGACAGAAGTTTCAAGGGATAGATTAAAAAGCTTTAGCAATGGATAAAGAAGGGAAGAACTACACTCCTTGAGAAGACAACTATGAATATTGTCCGGCCCAGGAGAGTAAGAAGACTTTAAAGAGTTTATAGCTAATAGGAGAGAGAAGTGTGAATAATTAGAGGAGTATATAACTTGCGGAAGAAATAGTATAAGGGTAAGCATTAGTATTAGGACAGACTGAAGAGTAAGTTGATTGGAAAAAATTAGCAACAGGTTAGCAGAATCAGTGTCATTGCTATCTTTATCCAAGCCAAGAAAAAAAGAAGATGGCAAACTTGAAGATTTACGCTTCAAGTTTACAAAATTATAAAACTGTCTCGGATTTCGGGAAAATTGTCTTTTACAACGTATTAGATAATTCTCATAGCATTGAGAATTAAGAAGAAAGAAGTTCGACTTGGCTATGGAATATTTAGCCAAGTCTGTACACGAACCAGACTTTTTAAACTTTTTAAAATATTTGGATTTTACATTTTTTAGATGTGATAATCTGGTAGTAAACCAGGGTGGTTTTGAAAAGTAGTCGAAGGAATTGACTTAGGAATACACACATCTAAGAGGGAGATTAGGGTGATGTAAAAAAAAAATAATAGCTGTATTCATATCAACTGAGTCATATAAGAAAGACCAATCGGTTGAATAATAAGCTGATTCAGCAAAGAATAATTTCCTTTGCGAAAGCAATAGCGGGGCTTATTGGCTGATGAGCACGAAATGAAAGGATTACAATTTAGCATTGCAATCTCTAAAGTTGGATGATAGACATCCTCAGGAAGAGATAAAGGAGGGGACCTAGACACATTAGAAATAAGGTAGTCGTTAACAAATACAAGGTCAAGTGTTCTAGTCAAATGATTAGAAATTGAATTGATTTGAAACAACGAAAGATCAAGCATGCAGTCTATAAAATCGTGCTGTGCTGAGGGCACTAGATAATTTTTGGCAGTAAATAATGACCAAGATGTTGGGCAAATTAAAATCGCCCACACCATAAATAGGTCACTATCACGCACGTGTGAAGAAACTTCTTTAATACAAGTAATATGTTTCATATAAACTTGAATATCAGAAGAAGGTGGGACATAAGAGCATGTTACATAGACATTCCGTGTAGGAAAAGACACCTTAACTGAGACAATCTCAGCGTCAGTAGGCGTACTAAAACAGAAAAGTTCAGACTGGAGAGTGGCTTTAAGGGCAATTAACACCCCACCACCTCGAGTCGGCCGATCATTTCGATACAAACTAAAGTTATTTGATAAAATCTCAAAATCAGATATGGTTGAGTTCAACCATGTTTCTGAAAATGCTATTATATCCGAATTGAAGGAAGTGCTGGCCATGAATAGATTTTTAAGTTTTGAAATAAGACCTCTAACATTCTGATAATGAATAAAGATTTGGTCAGAAGATGAAGCTAGTTTTTTGGGGCAGGAATGGTACCCTGTATTGAAGGGACTGGAAGGGTGACAGGCTGGTTACGCTTTTTAGGCTTGAACTCGTGAACATCATGTGTGGAGGCCAAATTTGGGATCACAAATGATTGGGAACATATCATGTGAAACATTTATTTTGAATGATGATATTTCACGAGGGGTGGAGAAATAAATTTAGTTATTGACACGCTAGCAGAAGATTTGCTAGCAATATAGGCTGCCAATGACTCAGAAGTGGTGTCCGACGAAAGTCGAGACACAAAGACTTGCCTACGAGGGGCAACTACCGTTAAGTAGGCGCTGGTGGGGCTGTAGGTAATACAGGAGTTGGGGAGCTAACGAGGCACAATGATTGTTTTTAACAATCTGGGCAAGATTGCGCGCAGGTCTACCTTTGCGGCCAGGAGCTGATGGGCTGAGGCAGTTTGATTAATTGGGACGGGATCAGGTACGGGCTCTACTGGGACTAGTACAGGGGTTGAAACAGGGTAATTGGACAGTCGCTTGGAGAAGGCGATAAAGACAACATTGGAGATACCTCCAAGTTGCTAGGAAGGGACAAGAAAGTAGTAGGTGTCTGAACAGACGTAGAGGGCAATTGCAAAAGTGAGGCTCCAACCGGCGATTGGTTGGGGACTCAAATTTATATTTGCCAAGCAGCTCGAAACTCGAGTCAAAATTACTCGAAGCTGCTTAGCCACATTATTTAATTTTAAGAATTGACTTCTCACAGAATTATACATTCTAGAGAATCAATTTGCTTGTCGATGCATTCTGGGCACGACCAACGCAAGCCACCACAGCCCTTCTTGGCAATAGCAGCGATCTTGTCGCAATCACGCCCAGTGAGACCTGCACATTTAGCATGCATCATATTCTCACACAGCCAGCAATTAACAAATTGCGGCTGTGCAGAATCATCAGCCTGCTTGAACGTGCACGGTTTCTTACAGCACAACATAATTATTTAATGCGTAAGCAAATTGCGAGAGCACAGAGCAAAACGAAACGGTGCACAAGATAGAGCAAGTAAATACACAAACAATTGTTTGGAGCAAAAAGCAATAGAAAAAGTTTGCGAGAGCGCGATGCACAAGCAGAAAGTATGCAGCGAACACACGCACAAACAAGTGTATGCACAGGGGAGCACCAAAGCAAAAGAATCAAAACAGGCAATAACAACAACACGGAGCTGATGCCGCGTTTTATAAAATGTAATAATTAACAGACTTACGCTGCACAACAGATACACTTTGCACAGTTTATAAAGCTTCTAAATAAAGCACCGAAAAATTGCAAATTTTGAAATAAAAAGCAGGATAAAAGCGCAAAAAATATATAAAATCTTGGAGCACAAGTAAAACACGTCAATCACTCTCAACTGAGAACTCTCTCTGATACTTCTCATATATAGGCAAATCCTCTTAAGATGGGACCACTATATCATATAGCTCCCATAGAAACGATTAGTCGAACATTATGTTGTATGAAAAACATTCTGTTTTTCAAGATATCTTGACAAAA